>JAABKJ010001625.1:0-30153 GCA_011634705.1 Andricus grossulariae
CTATTTGCACTGTAAAATGCCGAAAAACATTATGTTTTGACAAAGTCATATCTACTTGGTGTCAAGGGGTTGCTTTTAACCTGTAAGATTTGGAGCCCGAAAATAGGTGTTGGTATTTTTCAGGAGCCCAAAAATCAGAGAGTCTGTTTACACTCTAAAATCCTAAAAAACATTATTTTTTGAAAAACTCACATCTACTTGGTGTCAAGGGGTTGCTTTTCACCAGTAAGCGTTGAAGTCCAAAAATCGGTGTTGGTATTTTTCAGGACCACAAAAATCAGAGACCGTATTCACACTGTAAAATTCTGAAAAACATTATTTTTTGACAAAGTCATATATACTTGGTGTCAAGGGGTTGCTTTTCAACTGTAAGGGTTGGAGCCCAAAAATCGGTGTTAATATTTTTCAGGAGCGCAAAATTCAGAGACCCTATTTACACTGTAAAATTCAAAAAACTTTACTTTTTGACAAAGTCATATCTACTTAGTGTCAAGGGGTTGCGATTCAACTGTAAGGGTTGGAGCCCAAAACTCGGTGTTGGTATTTTTAAGGAGCCCAAAACTCAGAGACCCTATGTACACTGTAAAATTCTGGAAAACATTATTTTCTGACAAAGTCATATCTACTTGGTGTCAAGGGGTTGCTTTTCAATTGTAAGTGTTGTAGCCCAAAAATCAGTGTTGGTGTTTTTCAGGAGCCCAAAAATCAGAGACTCTATTTACACTGTAAAATTCTGAAAAACATTGTTTTTTGACAAAGTCATATCTACTTGGTGACTACGGATTGCTTTTCAGCTGAAAGGGTTGGAGCACAAAAATCGGTGTTGGTATTTTTCAGGAGCCCAAGAATCAGAGACTCTATTTACACTGTAAAATTCTGGAAAAACATTATTTTTTGACAAAGTCATATCTTCGTAGTGTTAAGGGACTGCTTTTCAACTGTGAGAGTTGATGCACAAAAATCAGTGTTGGTATTTTTAAGGAGCCCAAAAATCAAGGACTCTATTTACCCTGTAAAATTCTTGAAAACATTATTTTTTGAAAAAGTCATATCTTCGTGGTTTCAAGGGGTTGCTTTTCAACTGTCAGGGTTGGAGCTCAAAAATCGGTGTTGGTATTTTTCAGGAGCCCAAGAATCAGAGACTCTATTTACACTGTAAAATTCTAAAAAAAAAACTTATTTCTTGACAAAGTCATATCTTCGTGGTGTTAAGGGGTTGCTTTTCAACTGTAAGGGTTGGATCCCAAAAACCGGTGTTGGTATTTTTCAGGAGCCCAACATTCAGAGACTCTATTTACACTGTAAGATTCTAAAAACCATTGTTTCTTGACAAAGTCATATCATCGTGGTGACAAGGGGTTGCTTTTCAACTGTAAGGTTCGGAGTCGAAAAATCGGTGTTGGTATTGCTTAGAAGCCCAAAAATCAGAGACCCTAGTTACGATGTAAAATTCTGAAAAACATTATTTTTTGACAAAGTCATATCCACGTGGTTTCAATCGGTTGTTTTGCAACTGTAAGGGTTGAAGCCCCAAAATCGGTGTAGGTATTTTTAAGACCCCAAAAACCAGAGACTCTAATTACACTGTGAAATTCTGAAAAACATTTTTTTTTGACAAAGTCACATCTTATTGGTGTTAAGGGGTTGCTTTTCAAATGTAAGGGTTGGAGCCCAAAAATCGGTGTTGATATTTTTCAGGAGCGCAAAAATTAGAGACTCTATTTACACTGTAAAATTCTAAAAAACATTATTTTTTGAAAAGGTCATATCTACGTGGTTTCAAGGGGGTGCTTTGCATCTGTAAGGGTTGGAGCACAAAAATCAGTCTTGGTATTCTTCAGAAGCCCAAAAATCAGGGACTCTATTTACACGATAAAATTCTAAAATATCGTTTTTTAACAAAGTCACATCTTCGTGGTGTCAAGGGGTTGATTTTCAAATGTAAGGTTTGGAGCCCAAAAAACAGTGTTGGTTTTTTTTTAGGGGCCCAAAAATTAGAGATTATATTTACACTGTAAAATTCTAAAAAAAACATTGTTTTTTGACAAAGGCTATCTACTTGGTGACTAGGGGTTGCTTTTCAAACCTAAGGGTTGGAGTAAAAAAATCTGTGTTGGTATTTTTCAAGAGTCCAAAAATCAGAGACTCTATTTACATCGTAAAATTCTAAAAAACATTGTCTTTTGACAAAGTTATATCTTCGTGGTGTCAAGGGATTGCTTTTCAACTGTCAGGGTTGGAGCCCAAAAATCAGTCTTGGTACTTTTCAGAAGCCCAAAAATCAGAGACCCTATTTACAATGTAAAATTCTGAAAAACATTATTTTTGGACAAAGTCATATCCACGTGGTTTCAAGGGGTTGCTTTCCAACTGTAAGGGTTGAAGCACAATAATCAGTGTTGGTATTTTCTAGGAGCCCAAAAATCAGGGACTCTATTTACATTTTCAAATTCTAAAAAACATTATTTTTTGAAAAAGTCATAACTTCGTGGTTTGAAGGGGTTGCTTTTCAACTGTAAGGGTTGAAGCCCAAAAATCAGCGTTGGTATTTTCTAGGAGCCCAAAAATCAGGGACTCTATTTACACTTTCAAATTCTAAAAAACATTATTTTTTGAAATGTCATAACTTCGTGGTTACAAGGGGTTGCTTTTCAACTGTAAGGGTTGAAGCCCAAAAATCAGTTTTGGTATTTTTCAGAAGCCCAAAAATCAGAGACCCTATTTACAATCTGAAATTTTTAAAAACATTATTTTTTGACAAAATCGTAACCACGTGGTTTCAAGGGGCTGCTTTCCAACTGTAAGGGTTGGAGCCCAAAAATCGGTGTTGGAATTTTTCAGAAGCCCAAAAATCAGAGCCTCTATTTACACGGTAAAATTCTGAAAAACATTGTTTTTTGACAAACTCATATCATCGTGGTGCAAGGGGTCGCTTTTCAACTGTAAGGGTTGGAGCACGAAAATCGGTGTTCGTATTTTTCAGGACCCCAGAAACAAGAGACTCTATTCACACTGTGAAATTATAAAAAACATTGTGTTTTGACAAAGTCATATCTTCGTGGTGTCAAGGGGCTGCTTTTCAAATGTAAGGGTTGTAGCCCAAAAATCGGTGTTGGTATTTTTGAGGAGCCCAAGAATCAGAGACTCTATTTACACTGTAAAATTCTAAAAAAAAACATTATTTTTTGACAAAGTCATATCTTCGTGGTGTCAAGGGGCTGCTTTTCAAATGTAAGGGTTGGAGCCCAAAAATCGGTGTTGGTATTTTTCAGGAGCCCGAAAATCAGGGACTTCATTTACACTGTAAAATTCTAAAAAACATTATTTTTTCACAAAGTGATATCCACGTGGTTTCAATGGGTTGTTTTGCAACTGTAAGGGTTGAAGCCCCAAAATCGGTGTTGGTATTTTCAGCACCTCAAAAACCAGAGACTCTATTTACAATGTGAAATTCTAAAAAACACTTTTTTCACAAAGTCATATCTTATTGGTGTCAAGGGGTTGCTTTTCAAATGTAAGGTTTGGAGCCCAAAAATCGGCGTTGGTATTTTTCAGGGGCCCAAAAATCAGAGACCCTATTTACAATATGAAATTCTGAAAAACATTATTTATGACAAAGTCTTATACACGTGGTTTCAAGGGGTTGCTTTTCAACTGTAAGGGTTGGAGCGCAAAAATCAATGTTGGTATTCTGCAGGAGCCCAAAAATTAGAGACTCCATTTACATTGTAAAATTCTAAAAAACATTATTTTTTGACAAAGTCATATCTACGTCGTTTCAAGGGGTTGTTTTGCAACTGTGTGGGTTGAAGCCCCAAAATCGGTGTTGGTATTTTCAGGAGCCCAAAAATCAGAGAATTTATTTACACGGTAAAATTCTAAAAAAATCGTTTTTTAACAAAGTCACATCTTCGTGGTGTCAAGGGGTTGATTTTCAAATGTAAGGTTTGGAGCCCAAAAACCAGTGTTGGTTTTTTTTTAGGGGCCCAAAAATCAGAGACTATATTTACACTGTAAAATTCTAAAAAAAACATTGTTTTTGACAAAGGCTATCTACTTGGTGACTAGGGGTTGCTTTTCAAACCTAAGGGTTGGAGGAAAAAAATCTGTGTTGGTATTTTTCAAGAGTCCAAAAATCAGAGACTCTATTTACATCGTAAAATTCTAACAAACATTGTTTTTTGACAAAGTTATATCTTCGTGGTGTCAAGGGATTGCTTTTCAACTGTCAGGGTTGGAGCCCAAAAATCAGTCTCGGTATTTTCCAGGGGCACAAAAATCGGGGACTGTATTTACACTGTAGAATACTGAAGAAAATTATTTTTTGAAAAAGTCATATCTTCGTGGCTTCAAGGGGTTGCTTTTCAACTGTAAGGGTTGGAGCCCAAAAATCGGTGTTGGTACTTTTCAGAAGCCCAAAAATCAGAGACCCTATTTACAATGTAAAATTCTAAAAAACATTATTTTTGGACAAAGTCATATCCACGGGGTCTCAAGGGGTTGCTTTCCAACTGTAAGGGTTGGGTCCAAAAATGGGTGTTGATATTTTTAGGACCCCACAATCCAGAGACTCTATTTACACTGTGAAATTCTAAATAACATTCTTTTTTGACAAGGTCATGTCGTCATGGTGTCAGGGGGTTGCTTTTCAACTGTAAGGGTTGAAACACAAACATTAGTGTGAGTATTTTTCAGGAGCCCGAAAATCAGGGACTCTATTTACACTGTAAAATTCTCGAAAACATTATTTTTTGAAAAAGTGATATCTTCGTGGTTTCAAGGGGTTGCTTTTCAACTGTAAGGTTTGGAGCACAAAAATCGGTGTTGGTATTTTTAGAACGCCAAAAACCAGAGACTCTATTTACACTGTGAAATTCTAAAAAACTTTTTTTTTTGACAAAGTCATATCTTATTGGTGTCAAGGGGTTGCTTTTCAAATGTAATTGTTGGAGCCCAAAAATCGGAGTTTGTATTTTTCAGTAGCCTAAAAATCAAAGACTCTATTTACACGTCAAAATTCTAAAGAAAAAAGTTTTTTAAAAAAGTCATATCTTCGTGGTGACAAGGGGTTGCTTTTCAAATGCAAGGGTTGGAGGCCAAAAACCAGTGTTGGTATCTTTCCGGGGCGCAAAAATCAAGGACTCTATTTACACTGTAAAATTCTAAAAAACATTATTTTTTGAAAAAGTCATATCTTCGTGGTTTCAAGGGGGTGCTTTGCATCTGTAAGAGTTGGAGCAGAAAAATCGGTGTTGGTATTTTTGAGGAGCCCAAGAATCAGAGACTCTATTTACACTGTGAAATTCTAAAAAACACTTTTTTTGACAAAGTCGTATCTTATTGGTGTCACGGGGTTGCTTGTCAAATGTAAGAGTTGGAGCCCAAAAATCAGAGACCCTATTTACAATTTGAAATTCTACAAAACATTATTTTTTAACAAACTCATATCTTCGTGGTGTCAAGGGGTTGTTTTTCAACTGTAAGGGTTGGAACACAAAAATTAGTGTTAGTATTTTACAGGAGCCCAAAAATCAGGGACTCTAATTACACTGTAAAATTCTCAAAAACATTATTTTTTGAAAAAGTGATATCTACGTGCTTTCAAGGGGTTGTTTTGCAACTGTAAGGGGTGAAGCCACACAATCGGTGTTGGCATTTTCAGGACCCCAAAAATCAGAGACTCTATTTACACTGTGAAATTCTAAAAAACACTTTTTTTGACAAAGTCATATCTTATTGGTGTCAGGGAGTTGTTTTTCAAATGTAAGGGTTGGAGCTCAAAAATCGGCGCTGGTATTTTTCAGGAGCCCAAAAATCAGAGAATTTAATTACATGGTAAAATTCTAAAAAAATCGTTTTTTTACAAAGTCATATCTTCGTGGTGTCAAGGGGTTGATTTTCAAATGTAATGGTTGGAGCCCAAAGACCAGTGTTGGTTTTTTTCAGGGGCCCAAAAATCAGAGACTATATTTACACTGTAAAATTCTAAAAAAACATTGTTTTTTGACAAAGGCAATCTACTTGGTGACTTGGGGTTGCTTTTCAAATGTAAGGGTTGGTGTCAAAAAATCTGTGTTGGTATTTTTCAAGAGTCCAAAAATCAGAGATTCTATCTACATCGTAAAATTCTAAAAAACATTGTTTTCTGACAAAGTTATATCTTCGTGGGGTCAAGGGATTGCTTTTCAACTGTCAGGGTTGGAGCCCAAAAATCAGCCTTGGTATTTTCTAGGAGCCCAAAATCAGGGACTGTATTTACATTGTAAAATTCTGAAAAATATTATTTTTTGAAAAATTGATATCTTCGTGGTTTCAAGGTGTTGCTTTTCAACGGTAAGGGTTGGAGCACAAAAATCGGTATCGTCTTTTTCAGGACCCCAAAAACGAGAGTCTCTATTTACACTCTGAAATTATAAAAAACATCGTTTTTTGACAAAGTCATATCTTCGTCGTGTCAATGGGCTGCTTTTCAAATGTAAGGGTTAGAGTCCAAAAATCAGTCTTGGTATTTTCCAGGAGCGCAAAAATCAGGGACTGTATTTACACTGTAAAATTCTGAAGAACATTTTTTGAAACAGTCATATCTTCGTGGCTTCAAGGGGTTGCTTTTCATCTGTAAGGGTTGGAGCCCAAAAATCGGTGTTGGTACTTTTCAGAAGCCCAAAAATCAGAGACCCTATTTACAATGTAAAATTCTAAAAAACATTATTTTTGGACAAAGTCATATCCACGGGGTCTCAAGGGGTTGCTTTCCAACTGTAAGGGTTGGGTCCAAAAATGGGTGTTGATATTTTTAGGACCCCACAATCCAGAGACTCTATTTACACTGTGAAATTCTAAATAACATTCTTTTTTGACAAGGTCATGTCGTCATGGTGTCAGGGGGTTGCTTTTCAACTGTAAGGGTTGAAACACAAACATTAGTGTGAGTATTTTTCAGGAGCCCGAAAATCAGGGACTCTATTTACACTGTAAAATTCTCGAAAACATTATTTTTTGAAAAAGTGATATCTTCGTGGTTTCAAGGGGTTGCTTTTCAACTGTAAGGTTTGGAGCACAAAAATCGGTGTTGGTATTTTTAGAACGCCAAAAACCAGAGACTCTATTTACACTGTGAAATTCTAAAAAACTTTTTTTTTTGACAAAGTCATATCTTATTGGTGTCAAGGGGTTGCTTTTCAAATGTAATTGTTGGAGCCCAAAAATCGGAGTTTGTATTTTTCAGTAGCCTAAAAATCAAAGACTCTATTTACACGTCAAAATTCTAAAGAAAAAAGTTTTTTAAAAAAGTCATATCTTCGTGGTGACAAGGGGTTGCTTTTCAAATGCAAGGGTTGGAGGCCAAAAACCAGTGTTGGTATCTTTCCGGGGCGCAAAAATCAAGGACTCTATTTACACTGTAAAATTCTAAAAAACATTATTTTTTGAAAAAGTCATATCTTCGTGGTTTCAAGGGGGTGCTTTGCATCTGTAAGAGTTGGAGCAGAAAAATCGGTGTTGGTATTTTTGAGGAGCCCAAGAATCAGAGACTCTATTTACACTGTGAAATTCTAAAAAACACTTTTTTTGACAAAGTCGTATCTTATTGGTGTCACGGGGTTGCTTGTCAAATGTAAGAGTTGGAGCCCAAAAATCGGCGTTGGTATTTTTCAGGAGCCCAAAAATCAGAGACCCTATTTACAATGTGAAATTCTAAAAAACATTATTTTTTGACAAACTCATATCTTCGTGGTGTCAAGGGGTTGCTTTTCAAATGTAAGGTTTGGAGCCCAAAAATCGGCGTTAGTATTTTTCAGGAGCCCGAAAATCAGAGACCCTATTTACAATATGAAATTCTGAAAAACATTATTTTTTGACAAAGTCATATCCAAGTGGTTTCAAGGGGTTGCTTTTCAACTGTAAGGGTTGGAGCGCAAAAATCAATGTTGGTATTTTTCAGGAGCCCAAAAATTAGAGACTCCATTTACATTGTAAAATTCTAAAAAACATTATTTTTTGACAAAGTCATATCCACGTGGTTTCAAGGGGTTGCTTCCCAACCGTAAGGGTTGGGTCCAAAAATGAGTGTTGATATTTTTAGGACCCCAAAAACCAGAGACTCTATTTACACTGTGAAATTCTAAATAACATTCTTTTTTGACAAAGTCATGTCGTCATGGTGTCAAGGGGTTGCTTTTCAACTGTAAGGTTTGAAACACAAAGATTAGTGTGAGTATTTTTCAGGAGCCCAAAAATCAGGGACTCTATTTACACTGTAAAATTCTCGAAAACATTATTTTTTGAAAAAGTGATATTTTCGTGGTTTCAAGGGGTTGCTTTTCAACTGTAAGGGTTGGAGCAAAAAATCGGTGTTCGTATTCTTCAGGACCCCAAAAACCAGAGTCCCTATTTACACTGTGAAATTATAAAAAACATTATTTTTTGACAAATTCATATCTTCGCGGTGTCAAGGGGCTGCTTTTCAAATGTAAGGGTTGGAGCCCAAAAATCGGTGTTGGTATCTTCAGGACCCCAAAAGCCAGAGACTCTATTTACACTGTGAAATTATAAAAAACATTATTTTTTGACACAGTCATATCTTCGTGGTGTGAAGGGGCTGCTTTTCAAATGTAAGGGTTGGAGCCCAAAAATCGCTGTTGGTATTTTTAAGGAGCCCAAAAATCAGAGACTTCATTTACACTGTCAAATTCTAAACAACATTATTTTTTGACAAAGTCATATCTTCGTGGTGTTAAGGGGTTGTTTTGCAACTGCAAGGGTTGAAGCCCCAAAATCGGTGTTGGTATGTTTAGGACCCCAAAAACTAGAGACTCTATTTACACTGTGAAATTCTAAAAAAAACTTTTCTTGACAAAGTCATATCTCATTGGTGTCAAGGGGTTGCTTTTCAAATGTAAGGGTTGGAGCCCAAAAATCAGCGATGGTATTTTTCAGGAGCCCAAAAATCAGAGACCCTATATATAATGTGAAATTCTAAAAAAAATTATTTTTTGACAAAGTCATATCCACGTGGTTTCAAGGGGTTGCTTTCCAACTGTAAGGGTTGTAGCCCAAAAATCGGTGTTGGTGTTTTTCAGGAGCCCGAAAATCAGAGACTCTATTTACAAGGTAAAATTCTAAAAATCATTGTTTTTTGACAAACTCAGAACTTTGTGGTGTCAAGGGGTTGTTTTTTAACTGTAAGGGTTCGAGCCCAAAAATCAATGTTGGTATTCTTCAGGAGCCCAAAAATTAAAGACTCCATTTACACTGTAAATTTCTAAAAAACATTATTTTTTGACAAAGTCATATCTACGTGGTTTCAAGGGGGTGCTTTGCATCTGTAAGGGTTGGAGCAGAAAAATCGGTGTTGGTATTTTTGAGGAGCCCAAGAATCAGGGACTCTATTTACACTGTAAAATTCTCAAAAACATTATTTTTTGAAAAAGTGATATCTTCGTGGTTTCAAGGGGTTGCTTTTCAACTGTAAGGGTTGGAGCACAAAAATCGGTGTTCGTATTTTTCAGGACCCCAAAAACGAGAGTCTCTATTTACACTGTGAAAATATAAAAAACATTGTTTTTTGACAAAGTCATATCTTCGTGTTGTCAATGGGCTGCTTTTCAAATGTAAGGGTTGGAGTTCAAAAATCGGTTTTGTTATTTTGCACAAGTCCAAAAATCAGAGACTCTATTTACACTGTAATATTCCAAAAAAACATTATTTTTAGACAAAGTCATATCTTCGTGGAGTTAAGGTGTTGCTTTTCAACTGTAAGTGTTGGATCCCAAAAATCGGCGTTGATATTTTTCAGGAGCCCAAAATCAGAGACTCAATGCGCATGGTAAAATTCTAAAAAACATTGTTTTGAAAAAGCCATATCTTCGTGGTGTGAAGGGGTTGCTTTTCAAATGTAAGGGTTAATGCCCCAAAATCGGTGTTGGAATTTTAGGACCCCAAAAACCAGAGACTCTATTTACACTGTGAAATTCTGAAAAAGACTTTTTTCACAGAGTCATATCTTATTGGTGTCAAGGGGTTGTTTTTCAAATGTAAGGGTTTGAGTGCAAAAATCAATGTTAATATTTTTCAGGAGCCCCAAAATTAGAGACTCCATTTACACTGTGAAATTCTAAAAAACACTTTTTTTGACAAAGTCATATCTTCGTGGTGTCAATGGGTTGCTTTTCACCTGTCAGGGTTGGAGCCCAAACATCAGTCTTGGTATTTTCCAGGAGCCCAAAAATCAGGGACTCTATTTACACTGTAAAATTCTGAAAAACATTGTTTTTTGACAAAGGCATATCTACTTGGTCACTAGGGGTTGCTTTTCAAATGTAAGGGTTGGAGTCCAAAAATCGTTGTTGGTATTTTTCAGGAGCCCAAGAACCAGAGACTCCATTTACATCGTAAAATTTTAAAAAACATTGTTTTTTGACAAATTCATATCTTCGTGGTGACAAGGGGCTGCTTTTCAACTGCACGGGTTGAAGCCCCAAAATCGGTGTTGGTATTTTTAGGACCCCAAAAACCAGAGATTCTACTTACACTGTCAAATTCTAAGAAACATTTTTTTTCTGACAAAGTCATATCTTATTGGTGTCAAGGTGCTGCTTTTCAAATGTAAGGGTTGGAGCCCAAAAATCAGTGTTGGTATTTTCCAGGAGCCCAAAAATCAGGGCCTATATTTAAACTGTAAAATTCCAAAAAACGTTATTTTTTGAAAAAGTCATATCTTCGTGGTTTCAAGTGGTTGCTTTTCAACTGTAAGGGTTGAAGCCCAAAAATCGGTGTTGGTATTTTTCAGAAGCCCGAAAATCAGAGAACCTATTTACAATGTACAATTCTAAAAACATTATTTTTTGACAAAGTCATATCCACGTGGTTTCAAGGGGTTGCTTTCCAACTGTAAGGGTTGGAGCCCAAAAATCGGTGTTGGTATTTTTCAGTAGCCCAAAAATCAGAGACTCTACTTACGCGGTAAAATTCTAAAAAACATTGTTTTTTGACGAACTGATATCTTCGTGGTGTGAAGGGGTTGCTTTTCAACTGTAAGGGTTGAAGCCCAAAAATCAGTGTTGGTATTTTTCAGGAGCACAAAAATGAGAGACTCTATTTACGCCGAAAAATTCTAAAAAACATTATTTTTTGACAAAGTCATGTCTACGTGGTTTCAAGGGGTTGCTTTGCATCTGTAAGGGTTGGAGCACAAAAATCAGTGTTGGTGTTTTTATGTACCCCAAAAATCAGAGACTTCATTTACACTGTAAAATTCTAAAAAACATTATTTTTTGACAAAGTCATATCCACGCGGTTTCAATAGGTTGTTTTGCAACTGTAATTGTTGAAGCCCCAAAATCGGTGTTGGTATTTTTAGGACCGCAAAACCCAGAGACTGTATTTACACTGTGAAATTCTAAGAAAAATTTTATTTGGACAAAGTCATATCTTATTGGTGTCAAGGGGTTGCTTTCCAAATGTAAGGGTTGAAGCCCAAAAATCAATGTTGGTATTTTTCAGGAGCCCAAAAATCAGAGACTCTATTTACACGGTAAAATTCTAAAAAACATCGTTTTTTAACAAAGTCATATTTTTGTGGTGTCGAGGGGTTGCTTTTCAAATGCCAGGGTTGAAGCCCCAAAATCGGTGTTGGTATTTTTCAGAAGCCCGAAAATCAGAGACCCTATTTACAATGGAAAATTCTAAAAAACATTATTTTTGACAAAGTCATATCCACGTGGTTTCAAGCGGTTGCTTTCCAACTGTAAGGGTTGGAGCCCAATACTCGCAGTTGGTATTTTTCAGGAGTCCAAAAGTCAGAGACTCTATTTACACTTTAAGATTAAAAAAAATTATTTTTTGACAAAGTCATATCTTCGTGATGTTAAGGGGTTGCTTTTGAACTGTAAGGGTTGGATCCCAAAAATCGGTGTTGGTATTTTTCAGGAGCCCAAAATCAGAGACTCTATTCACATGGTAAAATTCTAAAAAACACTGTTTTTTGACAAAGTCATATCCTTGTGGTGTCAAGGGGTTGCTTTTCAAATGCAGGGGTTGGAGCCCAAAAATCTATGTTGGTATTTTTAAGGAGCCCAAGAATCAGAGACTCTATTTACACTGTAAAATTAAAAAAAAATATGTATTTTTAGACAAAGTCCTATCTTCGTGTTGTCAAGGGGTTGCTATCCAACTGCAAGGGTTGGATCCCAAAAATCGGTGTTGGTATTTTTCTGGAGCCCAAATCAGAGACTCTGTTCACATGGTAAAATTCGAAAAGCATTATTTCATGAAAAAGTCATATCTTCGTGGTTTCAATGTGTTGCTTTTCAACTGTAAGTGTCGGAGCCCAAAAATCGGTGTTGGTATTTTTCAGGACCCCAAAAACCAGAGACTTTATTTACGCTGTGAAATTCTAAAAAGCATTGTTTTTTGACAAAGTCATATCTTCGTGGTTTCACGGGGTTGCTTTTCAACTGTCAGGGTTGGAGCCCAAAAATCGGTGTTGGTATTTTTCAGGACCCCAAAAATCAGAGACTTTATTTACACTGCGAAATTCTAAAAAACATTGTTTCTTGACAAAGTCATATCTTCGTGGTGCCAAGGGGTTGCTTTTCAACTGTAAAGCTTGAAGCCTAAAAATCGGTGTTCGTATTTTTCAGGACCCCAAAAACCAGAGACTCTGTTTACACTGCAAAATTCTAAAAAACATTGTTTTTTGACAAAGTCATATCTTCGTGGTTTCACGGGGTTGCTTTTCAACTGTAAGGGTTGGGGTCCAAAAATCATTGTTGCTATTATTCAGGAAGCCAAAAGTCAGAGACTCTATTTACACTGTACAGTTCTAAAAAACATTGTTTCTTGACAAAGTCATATCTTCGTGGTGTCAAGGGGTTGCTTTTTAACTGTAAGCGTTGAAGGCCAAAAATCGGTGTTGGTATTTTTCAGGAGCTCAAAAATCAGATACCCTATTTACAATGTAAAATTCTAAAAAAAATTATTTTTTGACACAGTCATATCCACGTGGTTTCAAGCGGTTGCTTTCCAACTGTACGGGTTGGAGCCCAATACTCGCAGTTGGTATTTTTCAGGAGTCCAAAAGTCAGAGACTCTATTTACACTTTAAGATTAAAAAAAAAATTATTTTTTGACAAAGTCATATCTTCGTGGTGCTAAGGGGTTGCTTTTGAACTGTAAGGGTTGGATCCCAAAAATCGGTGTTGGTATTTTTCAGGAGCCCAATATCAGAGACTCTATTCACATGGTAAAATTCTAAAAAACACTGTTTTTTGACAATGTCATATCTTCGTGGTGTCAAGAAGTTGCTTTTCAAATGCAGGGGTTGGAGCCCAAAAATCTATGTTGGTATTTTTCGGGAGCCCAAGAATCAGAGACTCTATTTACACTGTAAAATTAAAAAACATATATATTTTTAGACAAAGTCATATCTTCGTGTTGTCAAGTGGTTGCTTTCCAACTGTAAGGGTTGGATCCCAAAAATCGGTGTTAGTATTTTTCAAGAGCCCAAATCAGAGACTCTATTCACATGGTGAAATTCGAAAAGCATTACTTTTTAAAAAAGTCATATCTTCGTGGTTTCAATGGGTTGCTTTTCAAATGTAAGTGTCGGAGCACAAAAATCGGTGTTGGTATTTTTCAGGACCACAAAAACCAGAGACTCTATTTACACTGTGAAATTCTAAAAAACATTATTTTTTGACAAAGTCGTATCTTCGTGGTGCCAAGGGGTTGCTTTTCAACTGTAAGGGTTGGGGCCCAAAAATCATTGTTGCTATTATTCAGGAGGCCAAAAGTCAGAGTCTCTATTTACACTGTATGATTCTAAAAAACATTGTTTATTGACAAAGTCATATCTTCGTGGTGTTAAGAGGTTGCTTTTCAACTGTAAGGGTTGGAATTCAAAAATCGGTGTTGGTATTTTTCAGGTGCCCAAAATTGGAGACTCTATGCACAGGGTAAAATTCTAAAAAAAACACTGTTTTTTGACAAAGTCATATCTTCGTGGTGTCAAGGGGTTGCTTTTCAAATGTAAGGGTTGGAGCCCAAAAATCTATGTTGGTATTTTTCAGGAGCCCAAATATCAGAGACCCTGGTTACAATGTAAAATTCTAAAGTACATTATTTTTTGACGAAGTCATATCTTCGTGGTTTCAAGGAATTGCTTTGCAACTGTAAGTGTTGAAGCCTAAAAATCGGTGTTGATATTTTTCAGGACCCCAAAAACCAGATACTTTATTTACACTGTGAAATTCTAAAAAACATTGTTTTTTGACAAAGTCATATCTTCGTGGTGTCAAGGGGTTGCTTTTCAACTGTAAGGGTTGGAGCCCAGAAATCAGTGTTGGTATTTTTCAGGAGCCCAAGAATCAGAGACTCTATTTACACTGTAAAATTCTAAAAAACATTATTTTTTGACAAAGTCATATCTTCGCGGTGTTAAGGCGTTGCTTTTCAACTGTAAGGGTTGAAGCCCAAAAATCGGTGTTGGTACTTTTCAGAACCCTCAAAACCAGAGTCTTTATTTACACTGTTAAATTCTAAAAAACATTGTTTTTTGACAAATTCATTTTCTCGTGGTGTCAAGGGGATGCTTTTCAACTGTAAGGGTTGGAGCCCAAGAATCAGTATTGGTATGTTTCAGGTGCCCAAAAGTCAGAGACTCTATTGACACTTTAGAATTCTAAAAAACATTATTCTTTGACAAAGTCATACCTTCGTGGGTTGCTTTGCAACTGTAAGGGTTGGAGCCCAAATATCGGTGTTTGTATTTTTCAGAAGCCCAAAAATCAGAGAATGAAAAATACCCACACCGATTTTTGGTCTCCGCACCTTACAGTTGAAAAGCAACCCCTTGACACCAAGTAGATATGACTTTGTCAAGAAGTAATGTTTTTTAGAATTTCACATTCTAATAAGGGTCTCTGATTTTTGGCCTCCTTAAAAATAACAAAACTAATATTTGGCTCCAACCCTTACATTTGAAAAGCAACCCCTTGACACGAAGTAGATATGATTTTGTCAAAAAATAATGTTTTTTAGAATTTCACATTGTAGTTAGGGTCTCTGATTTTTGGGCTCCTAAAAAATACCAACACCGATTTTTGGGCTCCAACCCTTACAGTTGAAAAGCAACCCCTTGACACCAAGTAGATGTGACTTAGTCAAGAAGTAATGTTTTTTAGAATTTCTCAGTGTAATTAGAGTCTCTTATTTTTGGGCTCCTAAAAAACACCAACACCGATTTGGGGACTCCAACCCTTACAGTTGAAGAGCCACCCCTCTGCAACAAGTAGATATTAATTTGTCAAAGACAATGTTTTTAGAATTTCACATTGTAATTAGGGTTTCTGATTTTTGGGCTCCTAAAAAAGACCAACACTGATTTTTGGACTCCAACCCTTACAGTTGAAAAGCAACCCCTAGTCACCAAGTAGTTATGACTTTGTCAAAAAATATTTTTTTTCCGAATTTTACGGTGTAAGTAGGATCTCTGACTTTTAGGATCCTGAAAAATACCAACAGAGATTTTTGGTCTCCAACCCTTACAGTTGAAAAGCAACCCCTTGGCACGAAGTAGATATGATTTTGTCAAAAAATAATTTTTTTTTCAGAATTTTACAGTGTGATTAGTGTCTCTGGTTTTGGGGCTCCTGAAAAATACCAATACCGATTTTTGCGCTCCAACCCTGACAGTTGAAAAGCCACCCCTCGACACCAAGTATATATGAATTTGTCATAAAATAATGTTTTTTAGAATTTCACATTGTAGTTAGTGTCTCTGATTTTTGGGCTCCTGAAAAATACCAACATCGATTTTCGGGCTCCAACCCTTACATTTGAAAAGCAACCCCTTGACACCAATGAGATATGACTTTGTCAAAAAAAGTGTTTTTTAGAATTTCACAGTGTAACGAGAGTATCTGATTTTTGGGCTCCTAAAGAAGATCAACACCGATATTTGGACTCCAACCCTTACAGTTTAAAAGCCACCCCTTGACACCAAGTAGATATGAATTTGTCAAGAAACAATGTTTTTTAGAATTTGTCAGTGTGAATAGAGTCTCTAATTTTTGGGCTTTTTAAAAATACCAACACTAATAAGTTTCTGAATTTTGGGGCTTGTTTTGGGGTTGGTTTGTTTTGGACATAGGGGTGGTTTTGGAAAAATTTGTTTTGTGCATTCGAGAGCCCAAAGTATGCTTAAAATTCTAAAGCACTTTGTTATTTTTCAGATTTTATTTTTTGCAAGGGGCTGGTTTTTCTGCTCATAGGGGGTAGTTTTTTGATTTTTTTTGTATTCAAGAGCCCAAAATAAGCCCAAAATTACGGTGTACCTCATTTTTTCCGAGTTTGAGTTTGTACATTGGTGGTAGTTTTATTTTCAGTAGGGATGGTTTTTGCAAATCGGTTGTTAGCGCATTCAAGAGCCCAAAAAAAGCCCAAAATTCTGTCGTGCATGATTTATAATTTTTTTAAATTGTTTTATAGTGTAGTTGCTGGCTTGAGTTAAGTCAGCATCTCCACTCCAAATTTGAATTTTCAAAAAAAGTAGTGGAGCCCAAAAATCGGCAATACAGCCCAAAAAAGCCTAAAATTCTGATACAAAGAAATTTGTGAATTTCGATTGTGGTGGTGCTAGATTGATGGACCTCCGTTTTACGTTTACTAACCAAGATGAGAGTAAACTATACAAGCAAGCTTTAGAAGAAATATAGTGACAGCCCTCTAAAAGCGTAAGAGTTAGAAGGTGAAATAATGCTTTGCTAAGACTAGCTGAAGAGCAAGCATTTCCCAGTGATTTAAACACTCTAGAGACAAGCAAGTTAGTTGAACCAACAAGCAAGTTCCTCACAAAAACATCTAATGCTTTTGCCCTCGAATCATCCACTCACTAAACTTATAATCAGGAATGAACATTACGAGCAATTAAATGCTGGACCGCAAGTTTTTTCCGCATACATTCGTACAAGATATTAGCTATGGTCGGGTAGAAGCGCGGTTCGACGCGTACTTCACTGATGTTTTCTTTATTTTTGAGTAAAATCGACTATACCATATAAATAAATGGGTGATTTACCAGAGCATCGAATCACATCAGCTCGTGTTTTTCTAAACTCCGGTGTCGATTAGGTATGGCCGCTCAGGGTAAGAATATCAGGTAACGTGACTGGTTAATCAAATCTCTGTTTATTCGTTGACTTTACAAACAAAAGCTGTGCATTTAGAACTTGTAATGGGCGCTACAACAGAAGCATTATTAAACGCGTTAAAGCGATAAAGCGTACCAACTTCATTGGTGCCAACAGCGAACTTCGGGATTTAAACAAATTATTGAAGAGTAAGGATCATCAATGTAAGGTTCGCAATATTGAGCAAAAAACTCAATGAATTGGCATTTCATACCAGCTGCTTCTCCCCATATTGAAAGTTTGTTCGAAGCTGCAGTAAAATCAGCTAAAACAGGTTTACGTAAGGTTACAGGATCTTCTTAATTAACATTCGAAGAGTTAAGTACTGTATTCGCTTAAACAGAGGCTTGTCTTAATTCGCGTCCTCTCATTCCTATGTACAGCGATCCCACAGACTTCACAGTACTCACACCAGGTCACTTGATTCTTGGCGAACCACTTATATGTATATCCGAGGTTGAACTTCGAGAGGTTCCAGAAAATCGTCTGACCAGATTCCAGCACCTTACCAAGATTAAGTAACATTTTTGGTCAAAGGTCATCAAGATAATCAAGCCTAGTACCATGGCTCTTCTACAAGACAAGGATCTTTATCCAATGAAGTGGCACTTAGGAAAGTGATAGAAGTGCATGCTGGAAAGGACAGACTCAAACGAGTCGTTACTGTCCAAACAAAAAGTGATGTTACCAAAAGAGGCTTAACTAAAATATGCATTTTGCTATTTGAGGACAATAATTGACCGAATATTCAATAAACACATATATTAACCATAGTATAAACGACAGTGAGCAACTATTTTTCCATTTTACAGCTTGTGTATATACATTGACACTTTATTTATTTGTTACGAAAAATGATGTGTGTTATAATCATAAGTTAATCATATAATTTATCAATATCAGTTATGAATTTATACGATTAATCATAATTTTATTGTAGTACATTGAATTATCCGTTGAAAGACTATATATTTTTATAGCTGCCGGGAGGTTCAGTACTCTATAAGAAACTGAGTCTTCGTATTTTTCATTAATTCAGGTGTAATAATAAGAAACTGTATTTTAATATTATGCAATCGATAATTTAATTAATAGTTAGTATCGACAGATCAATCATGGACGTCGGCATTGTCATTACTAAATGTATCTCTACACTTAACCAAGTTGTATTAAATAGAATATTGTGTTAATTGTGATTCCATCAATTCAGAACACCTTTCCTAAACATATATGAGGAAAGAACAGAGTCTAGATCACACTTCTATCAGACAGGTTCGGGCTCAAGCATGTGTAATATGCTGCATACGTCGCGAAACTTTTTCCTATAAATTTTCTATTTTTAGAAATAACGTAATATATTTTATAAACAACGACATTATCTTCTAGAAATTCTATTTACCGACACATCGTCGGATTAGTCTGGGATCCAAGGACACTTGAGCATCCATTTTAGGTTCGTAAGATTTGATAATTGATTCTTGTGCAGAATGTTCTCCTAATTCCGAATATATCGTGTGCACATGGAAAATTCCCGGTCCTATTGTTATTATTTGACATTTTCTGCGTTTAAATAAAAAATGAATTGATATATAAATATAAATTTATATAAATATAAATAAAAAATTAAGTGATATTTTTTGAGAAAAACAATAAAATAGCGTTTTATGAAAAACGATTTCTATAGTGTATTTTTTATCATTTCACAATTGTATTTTATAAATCATATAGTACTTTTTAGGTATGTGTGTATGAGTGTTAGTAACAGCATCGAGTCATGACAGAAGAGGAGGCTTGGAAGCTGCAGTTTCTAAACCTCGGCCAAACCTTCACGCGCAGGCGCACCCAGGCAAACACCCTACTAAATATTTGTATTTATTTCGAATTTTGTAGAAATTAAACTAATATCCAATTAAAAAATTTAAAAACAAATTGTCTTCGTCACGGCGAGTCCTATAAGATAAAAAACACAATTGTAAAATGATAAAAAATACACAGTAGAAATGGTTTTCCATTAAAACGCTATTTTATTGTTTTTCTCGAAAAATATCAATTAAATCAACATACACCATAAACGAAATTTGTGCATATCACACTTCTCCAAACGATTATAAATGAATATTTTCAAAACTTTCATAATTTTCCGAGATATGACATTTTTTATTTAAACACAGGAAATGCAAAATAACAACAAAACGACTGGGTTATTCCCATGTGCACTCAATATATTCGGAATCAGGAGAACATTCTGCACAAGAATCAATCATAAAATCTTACGGGCCTAAAATGGATGCTCATTCTCCTCTTCGGATCCCCGACTAGATGCTCTGCGTGTTCGATCGTTTTGAATCGCATCTACAACTGACAAGAAGATATCACTATGGGTCACAGGCTTTGACCATAGACGTTTATGCCATTATGTAGTACTTTCGGAGACGAATACGACTGTGATATCCATTTTAACTAATAGACTAGAAACATTTTAAGTAAAGTTTTGAGACCCTCTGAACCCGGAAAACAGGTTTTTATGAATTTATCTGTCTGTATGCCTGTATGTATGTATTTATGTATGAATGTTTGTCTGTGAGCACGATAGCATTTCAAAAAATTAATCTATGAGATTCGTCTTTGGTACACTCTTCAAATGTCAGAACTGAAGGTCAAGTTCCTTAGCCAGCTATTTTGAATAACGATTCAAAAAGTTAGAGCATTTTGAACATTTTTGAGAACATTTTTTTCAAGATTTAAAAATTATATCTGCGGCTATTCATAGTACTCGAAAATTCGAACAATTTAGCTTTGACGACTTTTTTTGATTAAAAGAAAATTATCAGAGTTATAGCATTTTTGAAATTCGGAAAATCAAAGGAAAATGCAAATTTTAAGCCGAACAATGCACGATAGGAAAAAAAGTCAAGATAAGGAAAAAGTTAATTTTTTAATACACAACAAGATTATCACAACAATCTTTTGAATTTTATTGAAAAGTCAAAAATTCCAATTTAGATCTCACAAAAAATAATGAAAAATCCAAAATTTCATTTTTCAGTCAAACTAGGCAAGATACAAACACACACACACAAGCTGAAAAAAAATAAATAGACAACATTTTTTCACTGAATGAAGAGCAAAAAATTTGTTATTATTCGATTTTTGATAGGATAGGTAGTTTTTATTATAATCGTGGAAAATAACATTAAAAATTAGAAAATTAAATTTTTGGAAAAAGACGCAGGTTACGAAAAAAGATGAATGGACAAAAATTGTGCACCCAAAAAATATCTAAAAATTTGTCATCAATCACTTTTTGACAGGATGCGTAGTTTTTGTTTTAATCCTAAACAATAACAGTGAACAATTTTTAAAAAATTGTTGAAAACGACACAAGGTGAGAATAACAATTAATGGAAAAAAGTTGTTTACCCAAGAAAGATCTACAAAATTTTTTATTAATTATGTTTTGGTAGGGAACGTTTTTTTTGTTCAAATCACAAAAAATAACACGGAAAATAAATAAATAAATTTTTTGGAAGAAGGACACAAGGTGTAATCAAATGTTGATTAACAAAGTTGTTTTTTTATAGAATACGTACTTTTTTCAATTATAAATACACGACAAAAAACAACGTTTTTTCAATTTCAGTGCATATTATGAATTGTAATAATATAAATTTGTTGAAATTATACATTTTTTAGGGAAGCTGAGAATAAAAATTAATACAAAATAAAGTACAAATATTAAAGTAATCATGAAAAATAATATTTGTACTTCATTGTGCAATATCTGAATAAGCAGTCCCAGACCGAGCACGAGATGCGTGATGAGAATGTGCTCGTTAAAGAAGAAGGAGCTTTAACAAATAGAAATTCACATTCACAAAATGACAGTTATCAATGATTTCACCTTTAATTTTAAAAGATCTGTGCACCAATATGGAAAAAGTACAAAGATAGAGCGCGCAGCGTGAGGTAAATACATTATCGACGCGAAGCACGAGATCCAATAGACGCACGATAAAATTAGCTTTTGATGCACTTCTGATACAAAAATCAACTGAAATCGATAGTTTATTGTTCACGCAGAATGCGTAAATTGAGTAATTCTTGGTTCTTTCTTTTTTCATGCAATTTTTATTTGTAATTTTTGATAAATTAACGGCTTCATAACATAAATAACAGTCACATGTTATATTTATTTGCGAAAAACATGTGATATTTATGAGTGAAATTTATTTTTGAAAGATAGGTTAAGATGGTTCGGGCATGTTGAGAGAATGACTGATGAATGAATGACGAAACAGGTGTATCAAGGTAAAGTAAATAGCAGCGTACCCAGAGGCGGACCGCGGAAATAATGGTTAGAATGTGTGAATGAGACCCTAATTTGAAGATGTATCAAAAGCCATCAAAACGCAAAAGCATGAATGAGAAACACAAGAGCTTGCACGAGAAAATGCATGGATGAGAAGGAAGCTAAAGAGGTATGCCAAGACGGAATAGTGTGTCGACAAATAGTTTATAAGAAATGCATGAGGAAAAATGTCAGTAGAGTTAATGACGCCTAAGACAAAAGTCCTTGTATACTGATAGGCCCAAGTGGGTAGCTTTACTTGCTGACTTTGTGAGGCTCTTCATCTGAGGTGATCGCTAGAGAGATTCATCAGCGACCTGGGTCGGAGCAGTGTTGCGGAATCAACGTGTCATTCAAGTAAACAACATGCGAATTCTCGATAAACCTAATAATCTCTACCCCCTCCCCCACATTACTTCCTTCCTCACCGAGTAAGTCGCGCTTACACCGAAAGGGATATGGCATAATGGTATAATAATGATGAATATGATCTTCGCCAAAAAGTATAGAATAAACTTTGCGAAAAGTATATTTTTATTCAAGAAAACAAACTTCTTACTAAAAAATTTCAATTACAAGAAAATTATTTTAAGAGCTTATTCAGTAACTATTTTCCACTCAAGTTCGTATTGCTACAAGAGTTAAATATGCTAATCCAGTAGCATTTACATTCAAACTGAAATTTTAAAACTTCAAAAAGTCTTGAGTATCATGCTCTTCTGAGTAATTAGAGCTCAAACATATTTTACAATAAATATAGTCACATTATAAAAATTAAAAACAGCAAATTGTAAGATATTGACTATCTTTCAATATTTAAGCTTTGAGCGTTCTTGACTCAAAAGTGTCTTCAGCAAACGGAATTTCGTCAGCAGTCCAGAAATCAACGTTATTTATCATAGGAATTTAATTTTCTAACGTTGACTTTTCCGGAAATTGTAAATAATCTGCATCTTTAACGTACTTCACGGCAATCCATTCATGTTTATCTTTGGAATTTAGGACGATCAGAAGTTTCCCTGGCCTTTGACTAAGAGCATTCGTAGAGGTAGGACTCGTAACACATTGGATTCAATCCAACCACAAGAAGCACATGTCCTGTTACTTATTTCACTTTGTTAAGAGAGGCAGTAGAAATCGTAAGGAATCTCTTTCGTACAAAAGTATCCAGGACGTAAAGTCACAGTCTGTCTCAGTTGAAGAGTACGAAATTCAAATTTATGGTCAGAGGGTTACGGGGTACCAAAAGTTCTTCATTCAAAGTTTGCATTAAATTGCATCGACACGGAGACCAACAATCTTTATCATCACACTTGACAATCTTAACACTAGGGGCACCAAGGGCCGTCATTTTACGGTTTTCAATTTTCATTTTTTGATTATGTCCGTAATTTTTGGAGTTGATGTTTCGCGCTCCATGATTTTTATTTATTTGTCCTTTTGAATGTTTTTCCGGATTTTGATATTTTTTTGTCAATGCATTTTCTAAATATCGTATTGTTCACCTGCTTGTACCGCGACCCGTCCATTGACGGCATCGTACGAGTGACTTCGCTCGGTACTCTCGCTCCCGCTCTTCGTTGTAAGGGCGATATATCGCGTAGAGTAGCGCGCTAGGTAAGTCCGAATGTGTCTGAACCAGCAAGCAGCGGCTACTTCCACGGTACTTATAGTAGTGCATCCTTCCGCCATGGCCTCAGGTCGGCGTGGCTTGACGAAAGCGGAAATTTTACGGGCGCTTCAAGATATTTCTCCGGTGCATTTCGAAAATGAAGATGGTTCTAATCTGTCATATGAGGATGAATCTTCTGCTGAGTACGTGCCAACTCAATCATCACATGAGTCTTCTGATGTTGTTGAAGAGAATCCTTCACCTACCCATGAATACCATAAAACCCCTACGGTTGAAAATCGCACACAAGATGCTAGTTCTTCTGGTATGTTAAATTGTGTATTGCCTATTTCTGTTCTAAACACGCAGTACTTTGCTGGGCGAATTCAAAAGCGCATGTGTGACTTCTTTTACAGGTATTTCAACAGCAAGCGGCGAGCAACGGTGCACACGGAGTGCTGCTAGCCGCAGAGGTGCATCTAAGAATAATCAAGGTTTGTAACTTTGTATGACGACTTTATTTGATTCATCCTGAGAATTAAAATACACATGCTATTGCTAGATACAATCTTGTACTGTAATTGCAGTTCAAGCTGATGACCGTGGTAGTAGAGGCCGCGGTAACAGAGGTCGCATACCCAGCAGCCGTCCAGGCCGTGCCAGGAATACTCCCGCGCTGCCGCATATTCCTGGAGTTCCCGCTGGTAGCGATGATGTAGATGTGGTCCTCCTTCCTCCGGCACCGTCCGAACCAGCTGCGCATCAACCTGTAAGAACGAAATTAGGTGAGCAAGAAATAAATAAGGACGGAACAGTGTGGACAATAATCAAGCCAGGTTATACAGCGGGAAGACGTGGGAATCAGAATGTTCCTAGAGAGGCAGGAGGCCCCACTGGCTATGCCCAACGGCGTATGGACAAAGATTCGCCAGCTAGTACATGGAGGCTGTTTATTAGTGACGCTCTCCTCCTTGCAGTAAAACAATACATTGAGAAGGAGGCAAGAAGGGTGACGCAGGATAATTCTTGGACGATATCGTTGCAAGATTTGGATGCATTCTTGGCGATTTCATACGCACGTGCGGCATATGGTGCACACTCTATACGTCTTAGTGTACTATGGGGAAAATTATGGTGTCCACCATTCTTTTCTAGAACCATGACCCGTAATAGATTTCAAGTAATACAGAAGTATCTTCGGTTTGATGATAAACAGACAAGATCCTTGAGGAAACAAACAGACAAGTTCTGCTTAGCCTCTGAAGTATGGGATAAATTCATTGAAAATTGTATAGCCTACTACAAACCTACTAAAAATATAACTGTGGATGAGCAGCTTTTCTTTTCCAAATGTCGCTGCCCTTTTACTCAGTTCATGGCTAATAAGCCAGACAAATATGGTATCAAGTATTGGGTTGCTACAGATACTAAGCAAAAATATGTTCTGAATGCATTCACTTACTTGAGGAAGGATCAATCAAGGCCTGCAGGTAAAAGCGTCGGAGAGTATGTCACGTTGCGCCTTCTAGAGCCATTCCTAGGCAAAGGACGAAACGTCACTACAGACAATTTCTTTACATCTGTCTCTCTGGCAAAAGCACTGAAGGAAAAAAGTACTAATCTTGTAAGGGCTCCAAATCAAAAATAGAAGAGAAGTACCACCCTCCTTACAGAAGGCCAAGGACCCGCTGTATAGTTTAGTCGTTTACAAGACAGGTTACATCACACTTACCTCTTATTAGGCAAAAATTTTCAAGAATGTCGCTGGCCAGTGCACGTCTTCCTCAATATCCTAGACTCAGCCATGATCCATGCTAACACTTTGCACAGACTTGTGTTTGGTTCTGAGATCAGCCGGCGCAAATGCATCCTGTAGGTTGTTGAGGAGTTGGCTAAACCTTACGCATCAAGCAGGCCAAGTAAGATGAGGGATATTGGACCAGCTGTTCCCCACAATGCTGATGAACCTCGAAAGCAGTGTCAGGTGGGATTCTGCAACAAGAACAGAACAAAATCAGCATGTCATGCATGCAACAAATATATGTGTGGAAAATACGTGAGTAACCGTAAAATATGCCAAGGGTGTGAGCAAAATCAGTAATAATGGCTTACCTGTGTTCATAGATTTTATCTTTTTCTTCTCAACATTTTTTGCAGCGTAGCGTGGTATTAGGAGGGGGCCGGTCAGTCCACTACCCCTAGTGTTGCATGATATTTGAAAAAAGGCAGGCTTTCAAGACAACGAATCTATTTTCAATTTCATCTGCAGGAAATACTGGCCTTCATGCACGTGATAAGCGTATCAAAAATTGTCATTACAAACTACTGGATCAGGAACTGTTTCTCCACTGGGTATAAACTCAGCAGTGAGCTTGTCCCCGTCTATTTCCATCTCTGACCAAACTTGCGCAAGAGTGTTACGCTACCTAATGAACTCTGTTCCGCACCAGCATGAAGTTTGAGTCGAAGGCGCCTTTTTTTACATGGTGTTCCCTAGTAAGCCTAATCGATTTGTCAATAAAGCATTAGATTCTTTTTGTGTTCTTTTTAAGAAAGAGTTTAATTAGCATGCATTGGTGTAGATAAAAATAATCCAAAAATTACTTTAATTAAAAAACAGAGAAAACGCATGTTTCAGTGACAAGTAAAAAGGCAGTTTCAATTGTTCAATTCAATTTGTTCAATCATTGTTCAATTTTAGCAGTTGAATTTTCAACTGTTTGAAATTCAATTTTCTTCCATTTTTATTAGTTGAAGGTGTAACAGTTATAAGTTTTTAAAAAATTTTAATTGATACTTTCACAGGTGGACTTTAAATAGTCGGGAAGTACATTTGAAATATTCTTCAATTTTCAACAGTTGAAAATTAAATTTTTAATTATCTTTAATTTTTAATTTTCAATAACTGCTGAATACATTTTAGAATGATTTAAATTTTTTCTGAAACCTTAAAAAAATTGTAACGCTACTTTTTATAATGAAATAATAAATTTTGTGGTCTCTCTGAATAGCGCACATGGACCCTAATCAAAATAAATGAAACTAAACCCAAATCGACAATTTTAAGATAACTTTTTGAACAAACAGGTTGAATGATAAGTATAACATAGATTTTTGGGCACCGGTCCTTCGCTGGGACAAAGGTAACCAATACAAACAAAGTGAGTGAAGAACGGTAAAGATACACGGAATCCATATTTCAAACGGGAAAGGGAAACTCACTGAACGTTAAACGTTTCAGGCTAAACGATGAAGAGAACCTCACGAACCTCAGTCAAAAGGGAACACTTTAATTTAAAACAAGTGATCATAAAAAAAAATTAACAAAAAAGTAAAAGATAAAAAGGTATCCAAAGATAAGATAATCCGAAATATCAAAAAAAGGCAGAAGGCAAAAAGGCAGGCGTTCAAGACAACGAATCTATTTTAAATTTTATCTGCAGGAGATACTGACAATGGTAGAGGGGGGGGGGGCGCAGTTACAAATCTCACATTCTAGATAAAACAATTGATAAAAATTTTATTCAGAATTTTGTAAAACTTGACAAAAAGGCATACCGAGGGAGATAAGAGAAAACAATAAAAAAATTCCTAGTCTTTTCAAATATAGGCAGAGGGGTCTCGATAACGAATAAGTAGTGGGGTCTCGTTCGACAAACAATAAAAGAGGTTCACAATCCATAATTATAAAATATATACATGTAATAGTACCATAAGATACAAAATCAATATAAATGCACATATAGCACTATGGCGGGCGAAGGGGTTCTCCATTGTAGATACAAATGGGTTTCTAAAATAAATGCCAAAGGGGTTCTGGAAAATAGATCCAAATGGGTTTCAAAATAAGTACAAAAAGTGCTTTCTAAAAGTAAACGCCAAAGCGATCGAGAAAAATAAATTAAGTGGATCGGTAAGGGGCCAAAATCAGAGAATTCATTATAATGTAAGGTATCATATGGAAAGATAGGGACTAAAATGCGCATTGTAAAACATATTAGGATTTAAGGTAAAAAAGGTCGAGATAAATAAATTATATGGGCGATAAGGGGTCAAGATTATGAACCATATTATAATTTAAGATATTATACGAAACGATAAGCGGTCAACATGGTAAATCATATTATAATTTAAGATATTATATGGAACGATAAGACGTCAGTATTGTAAAATATGTTACTATACACGGTGAAAGAAAAGGTCGAGATAAATAAATTGAATGGATCGGTAGGGGCCAACATTATACTATAAAAGGGTTCGAGAGATCGAGATCACTGCAAAAGGGACGGAAAAATTAAGAAGGCATAACAAAATTATCACAAAAGCATTTACTTCAGGCATTTCGGCATTCCAGATTATTACAGATTATGTACTTACACATATTATTCATAAAAATCAATAAAAATGTTAATCGAAGAATGCGACAGATAATCCATAAAATAAGTAAGGGGTGATTTAGCCACGGAGATGTGCTTTATTATTATTAGAGAATAAGATATAATTAGTGAGAAAAACTTGGCTAAACCATTAAAAGAAATGAATCCTACCTGGGATGCTTTAATGGACAACGGCTGCAGTCCTGTGTTTATACCACGAGTCTAGAGATGCAAAGAGGAACGTTTTAGTGCTTGCCAGTGAATTAATAGAACGTAAGGAATTACATGATAGGGAAAGGGTTGATGCGCGCGAACTTAATTTATATAATCCTCTACAGTCAAGAGAGAGATAACCGATGAGCCCTCTTTCGATTCGTCCATCCAGTCATCCTGTCTTCTCTTCGCTCGTCCCTATCAGCCGCTGTTGAGGAAGGGAGAGTTTCCGAACTCCGTTGTGCGAGGGAGTAAGATAGTCTGAGAACCTAGGGCACTTGAGTGTCCATTTTAGGCCCGTAAGATTTGATGATTGATCCTTGTGCATAATGTTCTTCTGATTCCTAATATATCGGGTGCACATGGATAATGCCCGGTCGTTTTGTTGTTATTTAACATTTTCTGTATTTAAATAAAAAATGTCATATCCCGGAAAGTTATGAAATTTTTGAAAATATTTTTTCATAATCATTTAAAGAAGTGTGATATACACAAATTTTATTAATGGTGTATGTTGATGTAATTAATATTTTTTTAAGAAAAACAATAAAATAGCGTTTTAATGAAAAACCATTTCTACAGTGTATTTTTTATCATTTCGCAATTATTTTTCGCAATTATTGGACTATTAGTTTAATTTTTACAAAATTCGAAATAAATACAAACTATTCACGTCTGTGTGCGCCTGTGGGCAAGGGTTCGGTTGAGGTTCTAAGCCTGTAGATTCGAAACCCCCGGCTGTCACGAACCATCGCACACAGGCGCACACAGGCGTCACCAGGATCTCAGATGATCAAAGATAATTTTGCTAACCATTCTATCCTTTATTGATAGAATTGTTTATCCTGATATGGATGTCAGAAGGCTAGCCGATAACGAACGATAATCCATCCTATCCTTTTAGGCAGAATCATCCATCCTACCCTGGAGGTCCGGAGGATAAGCAATACAAAAAATATTCCAGAAATTTTTGTGTTGACTTGAAAAGCGAAGATTTGCTGAAGGTGAAGGTAGTGATGGATCCAATCGATCATTTGAGTGCATGATGAGACTCTGCATGACCCTCGCTCGAGATCGCTGAATTAAGAAATTCAACAAAATTGAGATAGCCTTACATTTTTTTAAATTAAGATAAAATTATATAACAAAATAACAGGATAGATAAATAAAACATAGATCGAAATACGATTTCTTGAAAAAATATAACAAAAGAGAGGAGTGTCGAATTTTCTACTCGCTGTGTTAACACGAGAGCTTTTAAGTTAAGGGATGTTCTCAATAAAATTGAATTTGTCACAAAATTCTGCAAAATTAAACAAATTTCCTCAAAATCTGCCAGATTCTTTTTCGATCTGGAACTTGAAAAGAAATGTGCATTTTTAAAGAAATTTTCCAGTATAATAGGTGTCGAGATATTTACGCAGTAGCATACGTTATTAAATTATCAAAAAATTGTATACAGAATTACGTGCAAAGATTTAGTGTAGGCTGGTTTAAATGGATTGTCTCAGACAGGCGAGTCGATCGTCTCAGATGGTCGATTCGATTATCTCCGAGGGTCAACCTGGTCATCGTGGAGGGTCGATTAGTACATCTCGGATGATCGATTTGATCATCTCAATACAGTCGATTCAATCAGCTCGGATGTTCAATTCGATCATTTCAGAGGGTCGACTTGATTATCCCGGAGTGTCAATATGAATATTTTAGGAAAGAAGATTCACTCATCGCAGAGGGTCGATGAAAAAATCTGATATGGTTAATGTTACTATTTCTGATAGTGAAATATATATTTTGATATTATTTTTAAAAATTAATAAAAAAGAAATTTAATTTTCTAAATCTGGACTAGTATGAAGTTCTACTATGTGAATAGTGGGGAGTTCTGTATCAATTGATTTATAGTAAGCGTTCTGATAATAGTCTTTAATAAAAAATTACTAATTCGTAGTAAACTCGTAACAAATATAATTAATAAGAAAAAATTCCTTATGAATTAAATTTCTAACTCTTTTTCTACGAATAAGTAGTTTTTACTGATGATTGATATAGAAATACTTCCTACTATTCATAAATTGATCAAAGTAATAGCACTATGTAATTGGTATAACTTCATCTAATTCAGATGTAGAGTATAAAATATTCTATATCGTATTCAAAAACAGTACATGGATTTAAAAAATTAGAAACCCTCACGTAACCCTTCTGATACATAGCCTTGATCTTAAAAGAATATTTAAATTGATGATGAATGCGTTAAAGTTCGCTAAAAATTGTTGTTATAAATGCATAGTTTTATTTTCAGAACAGCATGTATATATATATATATATTAAAAACTAAAGGTTAACAACCACCGCAGGGTCCCACTGGGAGCAACTGTCATCTAATAAATGACATCGGCTCCCAGTAGGACCGCG
>JAABKJ010001626.1:6095-30152 GCA_011634705.1 Andricus grossulariae
TCGTTCCGTACGTGGAAGAAGAATTCTCGAGACTTCAGTGGATGTACGCTGCGCCATGCTGTAAGAGATGAAAAATCAATATATGACTCAAAAAAAGAAAAATCTTTCGAAATTCATGCAACCGCCAACATATTTCGATGTATACAAATTTTATTTTTGCAGAAAATGATACATATTCATGAAGAAGAAAAAACAATATGTTCACGCCCTAACATATATCATCTTATAATAATTACTCGTTGAATCGTTCCGTACGTGGAAGAAGAATTCTCGAGACTTCAGTGGATGTACGCTGCGCCATGCTGTAAGAGATGAAAAATCCATATATGACTCGAAAGAAGAAAAATCTTTCGAAAATACTCATAAACTTTATTAAAATTCAAAAACACACCTTGACGCTCAAAACGAGTTTACACCTAAGTTAAAGTTATCGTGGGTCGTTTCAGTCCCAAGGCATTTCTCTTTCGTCTCATTACTCAGAATCCGTGTACCCACTGAAGTTCACTGCTCTTTGGAAGATCTTTAAATAGAATGTCGAGTGAATGAACAAATAAAATTTAAAAAAATCTCTTCAGTTCGGCCTTTTAGATCTTTATAAATAATCGAAAGTTTTTGGAAATCGCATACATTTGAAGAAAGCAAACTTAGTCGATTGGTAATGTTTCATTAATTATAATTTTATTCAGCAATATGAATTACAGAAATATAACATAATTCAGATTACTATTGTGTGACGTCTGCGACACGTCTGAATCGAGATTCACCGCACAGCTAATCTTCGTCAATAATGACACTCATTTCTGGGTACGGATGACCTTGCACCATCATTCCAGAGACTTGAGGCCACCATTGTGGGGTAAGCATAGCTCCAATAGCTTTTTGATCTCTTATGAACACCAAAAAAAGTAGGGTATTATAACCAAAATGGTAGGCTAGGGCAGTTCTATGGATGAGCTCTTGTGGTTCCGGATGTTCATTAACAAGAACACCTTTAACGGCTATTGACTCTGCCATGACAGGAATGTCAGGATCTCCCTTGACCTCAAAGTCTACGCCCGCTAGAGTGATGAACCATGTTGATGCGTCAGGATTGAAGAACTTTGGATCGTCTTGAACCATAAAAGAAAGGTTTGCGATGTTAAAAAGGTTAAAAATCATCTTTGAAGGTTTTTGTCAAATTTTTAATTATAAACTACTAGAGCTTTTTAAGTACTCTCACTAACTGAACGAGTGAAATCGTCACTGGCTGAATCAGTATCTTGAATTATTACTGGTGAACCAGTAATTTGTTTACTTTGGCTGGGTGAACCAGTAAGTGACTTTACTAAAATAACGTTACTGAATATACCACTGACGTCAAATGATAGATTCAACCAGTGATGTAGCAGATGACGACCAGCTGACTACTGGTACGATGTAGCCAGTAAATGTCACAGACTAAACTAGTGACAAAATTTCCCTGAGTGAACCAGTGAAATTTGAATGATTGTCAGTGACGCACTTTGAGCAGTTTCAACCAGTCAGATTTTACTGGAAATCAGTGATATTTCACTGGTTCATTTTAAGAGAGTAGTTGCAAACTCAGCTCCCAAAATTCTCTCTTCTTGTTCTAGGTAAAGCAAAAACTTATGCCATATATATTTACATGGTCTTCCAGTTTCTCTCGGCCGAGGTGGAGGCTTAACTCCCAAAAGGTCATATTCTCCATTTTGAAGAATTTTTATATATGCCACGCATTTGATGTGAAATCCGTGCAACGTAATAAAAACAGCACGGGTAAAGAAGTTCGTGCTTTTCCGAGTTTCTGTATTTGGAACATTATTTTCTCTATTTACAACTGAACATTTCTTCACTCCGTATCGTCTTGTTAGAGTGACCGCAATTACTTCGTTCAGGAAATAAATACCCACTACTTCGGGAGGTTCGGGAGGTCCGGGAGGTGCCGGCAAAGCATTTGATGTACTTTGTCTAGAGGCTCCACCTCTTGTACGTGGACGAGGAGTTGCCGGCATATTATTTGAATTGGAAGAACCTTCTCTGAAAGGATTCCTCGAAGCATTTAATTCTGTAAAAAAATAAAGATTTTTGTTGCTCAAAAAATATTACGAGAAACAAATCTATTTCAAATTAGGTAGGTTCTACACTTGAAGTCGCAAGATCTCTCGAGGACGAAATAATTATGTTGTTTATAGAGGAAGTTGGGTAATACGTATTATACCGATTTGCAAAAGAAAATTTTTTACGAATTTTTACGAATTCGAGTTTTGTGCATTATTTTTCAGAAAACCTTTTTTTTTCATTAAAGCTCTATAACTTTCAAAGAAATAAAGAATTAGGAAATTTACTCCAAATTTCCCAGAATTTTCTAACTTTATATTAATGTAACATAAAGTATCCAAAATAATGAAAATTTTCGTAAATTGGAAGATATTGACAAATTTTTAAACTTGAAAATTTCCGAATTTTTTGAAATTACGAAAACTTTCCAATTCACCCAAAATCTCCTAAATACGTGTTAAAATTTAAAAAAAGTTTCATTAGCATGCATATTGTATGAAAATATCGTATGCGAGTAGGGGGAGGGAACTTTTTACGACTTGTGTATTTTTCAGTACTTTATTTTTACCTTAAAGTGGATTTCAGAAATTTTTAAAAAGACATTTTTGATAATTTCTAAATTACCAAATGTTTAAAATGTTTGGAAATTCGACAAAAATTTCAATATCTCTAAGTCTTTCCAGAAATCTAATTTTCGAAAAATGTTAACATTTTGTAAAATTTTAAAAACTTGAAGATTTTTGGTACTTCAGAAATCTTTTACAGTTTGTATAAATTTATTCAAAAATAGGAATAGTTTAAAAAATTCCTGGATTTAAAACAAAAATTAAATTTATTTACTTTGTGCAAATGTGAAAAAATGTTCAAAGTTTAAAAGTTCTTAACATTTTTGAAAGCATGAAAATTCTAAAATTCTTTCAAACATTTTGTAAGTTTCGGTACGCAAAAAATTTACTATGAGTTTCCAAAAAATTAAAAAAATTATATTAAAATAAAAATGAACTCAAGAAATTGCTCGATGTTTGAAAATTTGAAAACATTTGGTAATTTCTGAATTACGAAAATCTTGTAAATTTTAGCAATTTTATAAGATTTTGGAAATGTTATAAAACTTCACAAATAATACATATTTTTAAGATTTTAAACATTTTCAAATGTTTGAAAATTCTTAAGATCTTCTAAATTTCTAAAAAATTTATAAAATTTCTGAAATCTGACAAATTTCTGAAATCTAAAAAATTTTAAAAATTTCAGAGAAATTTTAGAAATTTGGAAGATTTAAAGAATTTTAAAAACTTTAGAAATTTTCAAAATCTTTTTGAACTTTTGAGATTTGAAAATATTTTATTTCTTTTGAAATTTTATGACATTCAAAAAAACATAAAATTTTGAATATTTTCTCGTTCTTAGAAACTTAGGAATTATCAAATAAAAATTGTAAATTCTATACAAATTTGTCAATATTATAGAAATTGTAAATTTTATAAAAAATTGTAAATTTTATAAAAAATTGTACATTTTATACAAAATTGTAAATTTTATAAAAAATTGTAAATTTTATAAAAAATTGTAAATTTTATAAAAAATTGTAAATTTTATAAAAAATTGTAAAATTTATGAAATAATTGTAAATTTTATGAAAAATTGTAAATTTCATAAAGATTTCATAGAATCATTTGAATATCATTCAAATTTTCACATTTTTTCAAAATTTTGAAGATTTAAACAGATTTTAAAGCATTACAAATTTTCAAAAATGTTTTTAAACATTTGTAACAACTTTAAAAATGTAGATGTTTTAAAACTCTTAAAATCTTCCAAATTTATGAAATTTTAATTAAAATTTTATACAATTTGTCAAATTGTTGAGTAATTTCAAAATTTTTATGAAATTTTTGAAAGTTTCAAAATTTCTGATAAAGGAGAATTTTACTATAAATATACAATTCTTAAAGGTTTTAAAATTCTTTAAATCTGCACAATTTCTGAAATTCTTATACAAATTTGAAAATTATTGTAATATTTCAAAACTTTTATATAATTTCAAATATGTCAATATCTTCGGTTAACAAAAACTTTACCATAAATTTCCAAAAATTTCCCACATTTCCCACATCATCTTGAAATTAAAATAAAATTTAAAAAATAATGAAAACGAATTTAAATCCTAAAAGTGTAAAAAGATTATGAACATTTTGAATTGTTTAAAAATTCTTAAAATCTTCAAAATTTCTGAAATTATTGTGAAATTAATAACATTTTCATACAATTTATAAAATTTTTGGTTTATAAGAAATTCACCATCTAATTCCAAAAATTTCCTACATTTATAATAAAATAATAATGAAGTTACAAAATTTCTTCGTTTTTTTTTTTAATTTGGAAATGTTTGGTAATTCCTATATTTCCAAAAACTTAAAAATATTAGAAATTCCAAGTTTTGGATAATAAGAAATTCAGCATAAATTTCCTCAATTTTCCTAAAATTACCATAAAATTCGTATACTTATATTAAAATTTATATTTTATCAGGCACACTTACCCAGAAAATTGATAAAAATTTCTATCGCGAAGACTAGAATCGTATTGTGGATCTTCATTTTTTCAGCGATTCAAGACAGTTCTCCTGAAAGATGACTGATAAATATGGAAGCTTTTCACCACTATATATACCAAACACTGTTGCATTACTCAACCTTATGACAAGACGTAAAACCTTTAAAACTATTAGAATTGAGAATGTTGCAATAAGTTATGCTACGCGTGATGGAGGCAATAAAATATTTTCGAAGTGAAACCAACAATTTAAGCTGCAAACATGCAATCTGTTTCTTTCCTCGTAAGATATCAGGGCCACCGGAAAAAATTTTGTCCAATTGTATGGAGTTTGGTAATAATTAGTGGTAGGGTTGAGTCAAAGGATCTGAGCGAAAAATACACAAGGAAAATTAAAATATTCCAGGGGTTACAGAAAAAGAGAGTACTCATACATTTGAGGCAGATTCTTCATTTTCAACGCTTCGCTTATAATGAAAAGGAAGAATTTCTTATTTCCAACAATTTTATTGAATTGGAAGGGAGGAAATTTTGGTATATAATGGCAGAAAAACGCTGCTGATAAATTTGTTGCTGCTCAAATGTCAATGGTCTCAAAATGAGAATTTTCATTCTGAGATTTGCACCTTTGAACATATGCACATCTTATTTACTAATGAAATTCCTATAGCATTAGGTTAACATTGTTTGATTCCAAAGTAGTTCATACTTCAATTCTAATACATGTTTTCCTGCATGAAGAACTGGATTCTTGCAGCTTAAATTATAATCACATTATTATTATACATATCTAATTCAAACAATTAACATAATTTATAATCTTGACAAACCTAAAATAGAAAAATTCGATGGAAACTCACATAAGTTCTGAGGAAATATTTTTTCAAAAAATAAAATCGCCATTAATACTTCTGCATGCACTAATACGTTCCCCCTCTTGTGTCATTTACCCCAAATTTTGATTTTTCCATTTTTAATCTTGTACTTCACGATCAAAAAAAAATCTACTCGTTCTATTCAAGAATTGATAGTAAAAAATTTGCAAATGCTTTTTGGTCAAACAACTTTCGTCCATTAATTTTTTTTGGTATCTTGTGTCGTTTCCCAAAAAAATTAATTCTTTTATTTTCAATGTTATTTTTTACGAATAAAACAAAAACTACGCTTTCTATCAAAAAAATCAGAACAATTCAACGTTAGCGTTTTACTGTGTAGAATGTTTTCTGAAAACTCTATAACAAAATGTTGAAAAATAAACCGAGTTTCTATTTAAAAAAGGATTATCAGTGAAAATTAACAATAATAATAAATGAATTACTAATAAAAGAATAACTTCATTCTCGCTTACAATTTATTTTGAATTTTAAATGGTCCAATTTTAAAAATTCTACTCTGAAAATATTTCATTTTTAGCGTCCTAAAATTGTCCTATTTTCAAAATTTCCATCTGAAATCATTATTCTTGAGATTCTTTAACAAAGTGTCTATAATGTCAACATGCACTAAAAATCCAGCTATTCGTACCGAAATTTCGTAACCCGCAGTTTTATTCCATTCTAAATATTGTTCTTTTTTTCCAAATTTTACCCAATCTAAAATAGTTTGGATTCAAACGTTTTCGATTTAAAATCATTAAATATATTTCTCTCAATTTAAAACGCTTTCAAGTCCAAATGATTTAATATTAATCACAGTTTCATAAATGTTTAAAACCTAATATTCACAAACATGATTGAGGCTGGATTTTTAAATTGTTTACATATTGACCCTTTTTTTAATGTTAGAAATCCATTAAAGTTTTTGATAAATTGCCATAAATTTCCAATTTCTTATATTTTTTCGGTCCGTTACGGAAATGAAATTTTTAAGCAGGTTTTCTTTGATTCTATATTGGTAAAATTTTTGTGTTAAATTTTGATGCTTTGCAAGTTATTGCTTCACGATGAGAAAAATCAAAATTATTTACACACTGAGTCTATTTTACTTTGCGTCATTCAAATGAGAAAATAATCTCTTTAATGCGCACCTGACATACGTTAATTTCTTCACCCCACGTATCGATGATTTTATATTGACAATCAGGCCTTGTATTCATATTCCGTGTATCTTCTAATTTTCCAAATACAAATTTACGAAATGATATGAATAATAATTTTCAGTCATACTTATAAAATATCTTTTAAATTAAATTTTAGGTAAATAAACAAATAAAATAATTTTAAAAAATCTTCTCAAATCAGCCTTGGAGATTTTTGTGAATCATCGAAAGGTTCTAGCAATGACCTATGCTTAAGAAAGCAAAGTTAGTTGCAAAAAATTTGCCATTCCATAATAAACAAAGAAAGCATTTTTTGGAAGAAGTAATTTCTTAAATTAGTGGAATTTTGCTTTTTCTATACTTTTCTATATATTGAAAATCAAAGTCTTTTTTCTATTTGAGGACTCTTCAAATTAGGAGCCTAGGCTTCCTTTCTGAAATAAAAAAAAATCACACCCATTTCGAAATTCCCGTACAAACCACTTTAGGTTGGAAATTTGTTCATTTAAAATACTTCAAATTATATATTTTTGCAAATTTACCTTCCTTCAGACTTAGTAAATAAAATTGTGAATCTATTTCTCCAACTTTCTCTGCCTAACAAATTTTGTTCCTGTACTCAGAATTTTGTAAAGCTGTTTAATGTGTGCGAAAGCACGTTAAGCCTTCAGGAGATAAAGGCAACCCTAAATTGTAAAAACAGCCGTTTTCAGAAAACAGCCCAAGTGCTGACAATGTATGCAATGGGCCCATCCAACCACTTTCTTGCGCGATGTTGCCAAGTTTTGGTACTTCCTAGCCTTTAAGTTCTAGATGTCGGTATACTTATAGCAACATCGAAAAATCAAGTGATTTGTAATTTTTATAATTCCAGATTTAGCGCTAATTGAATTCAATCATCCTTTTTTGTATCATCAATTTTCATGTAAATTTTCTAAAGCAAGACGTTTTTAATGAATAAGTTTAAGGCATCTCTGTTGTTTTTGAATTTAAACATATGAAATCAAAATTTTAAAACAGCAAGTCACAACCTATATTGTCCACGCAGACATTGGTCCTTCGACAGCTAGATTTGTAGTCCGCAATTTTAAATTCGATAACCGGGAATTTGTAAATAAAAATTTTTGGAACTGTGATTTACAAAGTGGTGAAACACGAACTTCATCCTGAACTATGAGAATCATGTAAATGTGACTTACGAAGTTTACAACTCAGTGAATGTGACTTTTGAACTTTCTGGAACTGTGAGTGTTAAGGTGAATTAAAGGCGATTATGTGAATATGTAATGAGCGGACTCGAACCAAGCCTTATAATAATCGGCCACCTGTGAGCTGTGAACTTTTCTGATAAAACACAACGTGAACTTTGAACTTAGTAAAAAGTGAATGAACTTAACTTCATCTGTACAACATTTTTTCAAACCTTTGGAAAAATTCATCTTCGCAAGCTGATAGATCTACTAGAGTGCAAGAAATTTTGTACAGTAGTAAAGTGCATGAAATTCTTGGAAAAGTGGGCACAGATTTTTGTCTTTGCATGGGATATTAGACGCTCAAAGTATTTTAAACTGGAATTCTTTGCACTTGATTTCCTTTGATCATCTATTTGATTAGAGTCTGGGTTTTCTGCAGCTACGTGCTGCAGATATTTGCAATAATTTTCTAAGAACTTTAGCATTTCTTTGAACTTCGATATCCCAGGCATCGATATTAACCGTTTTTTTTACTCTATTTCAGTCAACGAATCTAATTTTGAACTTAAAAGATGTATGATTACCGAGTCCCAGGCATCTGTATCCTCATTTAGCGCTTTCAATACAAGCAAATTGTTATTAGTATCGTCAATGAGCTTTCTCAGAGCGACGAATGTGGCCTTTGTCAATGCAGGCAAGTTAGAAAGAGCTGTCATGTGAAAATGAACAAGACACCGCGAATCTTCGAATCGATCTAGCAGACTTTTCCCGGCAAGTTCATAATTTGCGTCTGAAGCACACAATGATTGGATTTCACGCGCAGCCTCTCTTGTCAGCGCCTCGTCTAAATGATGGAATTTTTTGATGTTGGTGAGTCCAGCCTTATCATGTACCTTTGTCCTGAAAGAATCGCGAAATTTTACCCCATCTTTATAAGACCCGTCGAATTTCGGGATTTTATTGGTTGGAAGATTTGATGCGAGCGCGTTCGCTGACAAAAGATTTGCGAGTTCAGTTGAGGACGGTAACTGGTTTGGCGCTTCACTACCTGAAGAACTTTCCGTACGAACAATCAAGGCTGATGAGCTGCTTCGCTAAATTTTTGCAATGAATTCTCTGACTTGAGACACTACTTCAACATATGCCGTTTCAAATTTTCTTCTTTCTTCAGTCTCCTGAAACTCGTCATCAGCTTCAATTGCCATCTCGATTATGCTTTGAATTTCATCATACTATTCATATAATGGCTTGAGTTTCGATTATTGGATAGGCCATGTCCCGAGCCCCAACGCCTTATTGTATGCCCCAAATTGATTTTTAAATTTAGTCAACTTGGCCTTGATTAGCGTTGAATAAATAAGAGTCCTTCCAGATACTCTGCAGTTCCCGTTGTTCTTTCGTGTTCGCGTAGTAGACTGTAAAGAAGATTTCCAATGGGCATTAGTGTCGATAGTTTTTATTTTTTTTCCGCAATCAATTTTAAAGAAGTATATCATTTTTCTTTTTGAATGAAAATAAAATTTTTGGATTTTTTTTATGTTTCGTTTTGGACTGACTCACCGGACTCTTCAGTAAGGCTATGTGAATCAGTCCTGCCTTACACAATACCTTTTATAATTTATGCATTTAACGGTTGAAATGGCCAAAATTAATTATAATGTGTATCTTTTTCCAAAATTACCATGTTCGCTTGTAAATTTTGCAGTTAATAATATCATGCATTTCAACCGCGGATAGGGATTGAAACTTAATTAATTTTATTTCTTAGACCACAAACAAATTTTTAATAAAACTATTCCGGCCACGGATAGGCGCCAAAACTAAATTAAACAATCAAATATCATGAAATTGATAACAAATTTGTATCACTATGTATGAATCAACAAATTATTTTTTTTAAACTTACCTTGTCAATAATCAAAACTCGAGCCATCATATGAACAGTATAATGAAATTCAAACTGAAAACGAGGTGGCAATCGAAGCTGACTACGAGTTTCAAGAGACTTAAGAAAGAACAGAATTTGACACCGCATATTTTGCAGCAGTGTCTCAAGTTAGAGAATTTATTGCCGAAAATCAGCAAAGCAGCTCATCAGCCTCGATTGTTGGTACGGAAAGTTCTTCCGGTAGTGAAGCGCCAAGCTAGGCATCGTCCATAACTGAACTCGCAAATCTTCTGTCAGCGAACGCGTTCGCGTCAAATCTTCCAACCATTAAAATCTCGAAATTTGACAGGTCTTATAAAGATGAGGTAAAATTTCGCGATTCTTTCAGGACAATGATACATGATAAGGTTGGACTCACCAACATTAAGAAATTCTATTATCTATAGACGAGGCGCTGATAGGAGAGGCTGCGCGCGCAATCCAATCATTGGGTGTCTCAGACGCGAATTATGAACTTGCGTGAAAAAGTCTGCTAGATCGATTCGAAGAATCGCTGTGTCTTGTTCATTTTCACATGACAGTTCCTTTTAAATTGTCTGTATTGACAAAGGCCACATTCATTGCACTGAGACCACTCATTGACGATACTAATAACAATTTGCTCGTATTAACATCGCTAAATGAGGATACAGATGCCTTGGACACGGTAATCATACATCTTTCAAGTTCAAAATTAGATTCGTTCACTAAAAGAAGTAGGAAAAACGGTTGATATCGATTCCTGGGAACCTGGTGTTCAAAGAAATGCTAAAGTTTTTAGAAAGTTATTGAAAATATCTTGAGCGCGTAGCTGCAGACAAGCCAGACTCTAATCAAACAAATGATTAAAAGAATTCAAGTACAAAGATTTCCAGTTGAAAATACTTTGAGCGTCTAATATCCCATGCAACGACAAAAAACTGTGCCCACTCTGCCAAGAATCAAATGCACTTTACTACTGTACAAAATTTCTTGTGCTCGCGATTGAAGCTCGCGATTGAAGCTCGTATTGATGAGATTAGGAAATTGCGATTCTGTTTTGACTGCTTAATGTCTGGTCATCCAAATAGACAATACGAAGCCGAACGACAATATTATACAAATTTTATGTTGACGTCGCGTTCGACTTATTATTTCAATCAAAATAATTGTTTAGTCACGCTGGAAATCACTGACGGTATGCCCAGTCTTCTCGTGCGTCAAAGTGACTTTGAAATTCCCGACGCACTTGTACTGGTTGATACGACTTTGATAAAATGCGGCCCGTCGATCTCTTACTTGAAGCAGGTATTTTCTGAAAGCTTATGTGTGTAGGTTTCAGTACCACGATTCGTTCTTTGTCAAAATCAGGTCCACATACAACTTCTTGGATTTTGCGATGCTTTGAAGGCTGCATATGGAGCATGTATATACATTAGGTCCACTCATGAAGTTGATCAGCCGACGATCGGATTATTGTTTGCCAAATCAAAGGTAGCTCCACTCAAAAAAATTAAACTGCCACGCCTCGAGCTTCAGGCTACACTGCTTTTTCCACAATTACTTGAAACAGTGAATGCCTCTCTAGAAATAAAGGTGGAAGAAACCTATCTCTGGTCTGATTCTACAAGGACTTTATGCTAGATAAAATCATCTCCCAATCAGTGGTCGACATTCGTTGCAAATCGGACCAGTGAGATCCAGGAACTGACAGATGACAATTGGAACCACGTGCGGTGCGAAGACAATCCAGCCGATCTTATTCCCCGATGAATCAACCCTGTAGATCTTTGAGGCAACAAACTTTGACGGAAGGGGCCGGCGTTGTTCATCCCACAGAAACGTGGCCGAATTATACGAATTATCCAATTAGTAAAGCAGCACCCGAAAGAAGGAAATATGAGCAAACTCTCATTGTAACTACGAATCAGGATTTCAAATTACTTGGAAGGTACTCCTTGTTACCCAAGCTTATTCGAGTTAGAGCGTATTGTCTTCATTTTATTCACAATCTTAAGGTAGCTAGAGCACTTTGAATTGTGGATTACCTAACTGTGGCTGAGAGAGACAGTTCATTGACGTGCCTCTTAAAGCTCCCTCAGACTGAAGAATTTTCATGCGCACTGAAGGATCTTGTAAGCTCAAAGCAGGTGTCAGGTGAAAGCTATTTAGTTCCATCAAATTCATTTATTGACCGGCTCGGTCTGCTAAGAGTGGGCAAGCGCTTAGTCAACGCTTCGTCACCATTTGACCAAAAGCATCCTGTAATCCTCGCTCCGAGCAATCCTCTTGCAAAACTTCCTATTGTATACGAAAATTGCAAATTATTGCACGCAGGATGTCAAACAGTTGTTTCATCAATGCGATTTCGATTTTGGATTTCATCGTGTGAAAATATAGTCAAAAGTGTAATAAGAAATTGTGTTAGGTATTTCAGAGTTCAACCAGTGTCTTCCGAATATATTATGGAAAATCTACCATCAGCGCGCATTACGCCCCAACGTCCGTTTATGGCATGGGGATTTGATTATACTGGACCTTATTATCTTATCGACAAACTGCGTGGCCGAAAAGTAAGTAAGGCATACATTAGCATTTTTGTGTGCTTCGTTACGAAGGGGACCCACATCGAATTAGCACGCGATCTGAACACTAATGCATTTTCAAATTATTTATATAGATTTGTCTCTCGCTGAGGAAAACGCCAAAAGCTTCATTCTGACAACAGTACGATTTTCGTAGGAGCTCGGAATGAACTACGCAAATTAGGTCAACTCTTTAAAGGGGTCGTGATTTCAAGCAGATGTTACTGATTTCCCAGCAAACAAAAAAATCTCTTGACTTTGGGAAGCAGCGGAAACCTGATCATTTCCTAACTGGAGATTCGTTATTGGCCATTCCACAACATGATTTGCGAGACACGCCTCAAAATCGGCCAACTCGCTGCGGGCACCTTCAGTATATGTTGCAGCATTTTTGGCAGCGTTGGCAGAACGAATATCTCGTCCAACTGCAGAAATGGAAGAAATGACCTCAATCGACAGCACCTCAGCTTCTACCTTGAACAATGAGTATTGTTCGTGAAGACAACCTGCCGTTTTTGGGTATCTACTATTCGGGAAAAAATCGCAAACTAAATCGCTGACACTGTGAAGCAGAGATATCTTAGGTAGACATCACGTCGTTATGCAGAAAAACGTTAAGAGAGAATACATTTTTTTATGTTTAATGCCAAAGTTGTGTTGGTTGATAAGCATTCTTCAATAATTATATCATTTTTTAAAATATTATTTTATCACCATTACGCCGCTGAACTTGATATGTACTTTTCAGACCTAATGCAATATTCATAAGTTTGAGTACAAAAGACTTGTCATTGCGACAACACTTTTTTTTATATCTCAAAAATTGTGGCTTGTATAGGAGCGGATATTTATAAAACAATATAATTTTTATAGAGCTGTGAATCAATAACTACTCGTCCTACAAGGAAATGTGACGAAAGTAAAAAGTTTTACTTTTGTGCCAGAGATTAATAAAAAGATTTCAAATATATCTATTTTCTTGATCAGGCACGAGCAGAATGAGTGACAATTTTCAGATTCGTTAAGCGAAAAGTGAGCCTCTAAAGATTGGTAGAAAATAACTAATGCCAGTAGTCGAGAAATTTACTAATTTAATAGTGAAACAAATAATTGCTTAACTAAAATGAAATTATTTAGAACTACATAAAATAATTCAAAGAATGCTATAAGGATGGAAGACGTGAAACATAAAAAGTTTATTAAAACGTTGCGATAGTGTGATATTTTTATCTCTATTGAAACAACAAGAAGGCCATATTGTGATTTTGATAACGAGAGTCAGTCTGTCTCAATTTCTGAAATATGGCTTCGTGGTTGGTTAAACAAAGTTGAAAAAGTGAAAATTAATACATTGAAACTGAATACATTCTTTCAGAATTTAATTTCAGTAACAATTTAAGTGGTCAAAAGCTCTTAACAAATGAATAGCCAATTACAATTTGTATTGAAAAATGTCCTACTTAAATTAATGTATTTCAATTGCCAATATTTTTTTACACAGGGGCGAAAAACTCAGAAATTTCCAGAATTAAAGATTACGTTTCAGATTGTGCTATGCAATCGTAAATCTTAAAGAAAAAATCATGACGCATTGAGAAGATCATACAATTTTCAAAAAGTTGAGGTTATTTCCTTGATTTTTCCGGATGAAAATGGATACTTCAACTGATAAATCATCAAGTATTGAGGATATCTCACCAATTTTGAGGTTATGTTAGGCTTCTTGAAACGCAAATTAGTACATTATGAGGAAAGCTAATAGTCAGATTCTAATCTAAAAATATTTTTATTTATTTCGATTGAGAGTTTCTGTTATACGATTTTTTAATTTCAAATGATTCCAATCCAAACTTTTTTATTCAGAAATTGTACAAATTCAATTCCTTTTTACTTCCCTTCAGATATTTTTTAATTTTTCAAATTTTGCCTGGTCTGAAATAGTTTAAATTGGAAGGTTTAGAATTCAAAATTGTTCAGTATATGTCTTCAAATTTCAAACGCCAATAATTTAAAATTATTATTTAATGATATAAAATTGTATTAATATTTGAAGCCTCGATACGCAGATTTAATTATGATTTTGACTTATAGAATACCGTATATTATATTCATATCAAAAGATTGTCGTGACATGCAAAAAATTATAATTATAAAGTAAGAGCGTTGATCTGAAATACTTTTTTTCCATCCAGTTCGAAATTAAATGATTCAAACTTTTTTATTACCTCCTATATAATATTATTGCAATGAAGTTGTTCCTAAATTTTCATAAACTTCCGAATATTTTTTTTCAAATTTACAAAAATTGCGAATTTCTTGTATTTTTCTCCGATTCCTTACTGAAATTCAATTTTTGAGCCTTTAGCATCATAAATCGGTTTGTTCTCATCTCACATACTTTTACAAAATAATATTAATAATAATTTTCTGTCCTATCTTTGAAATATCTTGAAATGAAATGTCGAGTGAATGAATGAATAAAAGGTAAAAAAATCTTTTCAGTTCAGCCTTTTAGATTCGTATAAGTAATCGAAAGTTTTTGCAATTACATAAATTTAAAAAAATCAAACTTAGTCGATTAGAAATGTTTCATTAATTATAATTTTATTTAGGAATATGTATTACAAAAATATAACATAATTCATATAATTATTGTGTCATTATTATTATTAATAATACAAACGTTTTTCCGACTGTCGAATTTGACTGTAGATATCTTCGATATCATCAAGTGTAAATAGTCATCCTCGGCGTTAAACCTATCGCTAGACATAGGTAAACGCAGTGAATAGATGACTTAGGTGTACGTCAGGCCTATCGAGCTAGGAGAAATTAACTCAAAGTCCAGATAATGCATTTCCACCACCTAGCTGGACAGGCCTCCTGGCTTACATAAAAAACGGTCACCCATCCAATATGCTAACCGCGCTTGAATAGGCTTAACGTCTGCGACTCGTCTAAATCGAGATTCACCGCACAGCTAATCTTCGTCAATAATGACACTCATTTCTGGGTACGGATGACCTTGCACCATCAATCTAGAGACTTCAGGCCACCATTGTGGGGTAAGCATAGCTCCAACCGGTTTTTCATCTCTTATGAACACCAAAAAAAGTAGGGTATTATAACAAAAATGGTAGGCTAGGACAGTTCTATTGATAATAGCTTGTCGTTCCGGATGTTCATTAACAAGAATATCTTTAACAACTATTGACTCTGCTGAGACAGGAATGTCAGGATTTCCTCTGACCTCAAGGTCTATGCCGGCTATAGTGATAAACCATTTTGATTCGTCAGGATTGAAGAGTCTTGGATTGTCTTGAAAAATAAAATAAAGGTTCTTGATTTGAATAAGATTAAGAATCAATCCTTCAAGGTTTTTAAGAAAGTTTTTAATAAAAAGGTACCAGAGTTTTCAAAGTACTCTCTTGAACTGAACGAGTGAAATCGTCACTGGCTGAATCAGTATCTTGAATTATTACTGGTGAAGCAGTGATTTTCTGACTTTGACTGGGTGAACCAGTAAGTGACTACTATAAGCGCGTTACTGAATATACCACTGATGCTAAATGAAATATGCAACCATTGATATGGCAAATTACTGCTGGATGACAACTGGTAAGGAGTAAACAGTAAATATCACTGACTAAACTAGTGACGAAATTTCACTGAGTGAACCAGTGAAATCTCAATGATTGTCAGTGACCCACTTTCGGTAGTTTCAACCAGTCAGATTTTACTGGAAATCAGTGATATTTCACTGGTTCATTTCAAGAGAGTAGTTGCAAACTCAGCTCCCAAAATTCTCTCTTCTTGTTCTAGGTAAAGCAAAAACTTATGCCATAGATATTTACATGGTCTTCCAGTTTCTCTCGGCCGAGGTGGAGCCTTAACACCCAAAAGGTCATAAGTTCCATTTTGAAGAATTGACATATATATCACGCATTTGATGTTAAATCCCTGTTCCGTAGCATAAACAGCACGGGTTAAGAAGTTCTTACTTTTCCGAGTTTCTGTAGTTGGAACTTTGTTAGCTTTATTTGAAAATGTACATCTCTGCGCTGCGTTTCGTCTTGTTAGAGTGACCGCAATTACTTCGTTCAGGAAATAAATACCCACTACTTCGGGAGGTTCGGGAGGTCCGGGAGGTGCCGGCAAAGCATTTGATGTACTTTGTCTAGAGGCTCCACCTCTTGTACGTGGACGAGGAGTTGCCGGCATATGATTTGGATTGGAAGAACCTTCTCCGAAAGGATTCTTCGAAGCATTTATTTCTATGAAAAAAATAAAGATTATTGTGATTTGAAAAATATTACAGGGAACAAATCTATTTCAAATTTGGTAGGTTCTACACTTGAAGTCGCAAAATCTCTCGGGAACGAAATAATTATGTTTTTTATAGAGGAAGTTGGGTGATACGTATTTTACTGATTTTCAAACCAACATTTCTACGAATTTATACGAATTTGCGCTTTATTTTTGTTGAGAAAACCTGAATTTTTTCCTTCAAAACTCCATCACTTTTAACAGAATTCAAGTAAATAATATTTATTTTCAGATTCTGAAAATAACAGTCAATTTTTAAAATTTCATAATTAAAAAAAATTCAATTTGTGGCATTTATTAAAATTATAAAAATTTTGAATACAATTTTTTAATTTTTGGTAAATAAGAAATTTACTCTAAATTTTCAAACATTTTCTCACTTCATATTAAAGTCAAATAAAGTTTCCAGAAAGAAGATTTTCAGAATATCTTACATTTCCTAAGTTCATATTAAAATGAAAATAAAGTTTGAAAAAATCCGTCATTTTTAGAATTTGGAAAATGAGCAACATTTTTTCATTTGATAAAATTTAAAAACAAATTTTAAATTTGGTAAACAGGATATTTACCATAAATTTTCGAAAGTGTCCTAATTTCATATTATAATAAAAGTAAAGTTTCCAAAGTTCTGAAAATTTCGAAAATTTGAAAATATTGTAAATTTTAAAAATTTGGAAAGTTAAGAAAACTTTCAAATTTAAAAATTTTTATTTACTTGACAATTTTTTTAAATTTTATAAAATTTAAAAAATTTGAGTACATTTTTTGAAAATAACAAATTCACCAAAAATGTCCTATATACGTATTAAAATTAAAAAAAAAGTAGTTTCATACATGTGCATGCATCTTCTATCGAACTGTCGTATGCGGCGAGGGGGGGGGGGACTTTTTACGACTTGTGTATTTTTCAGTACTTTGTTTTTATTTTTTGAAGGATATTTTCGATAATTTCTGAATTGCCAAAAGTTTGTTACTTTAGATATTTTTTTACAATTTGTGTAAATTCATTCAAAAATAGGCAAAGTTTATAAAATTCCTCGATTTGAACACATTTCTAAATTTCTTGAATTTTGTAAGTTCCGGAAAATAAGAAATTTACTATGAATTTCAAAAAATGTTCTAAATTAATATTAAAATGAAAATAAAGTTTTCAAAATTGCTCCATACTGAAAATATTTGATAATTCCTAAATTACTCAAATCTGCAAAATTTTTACAATTTTATAAGATTTTTGAAATAATATAAAATTTCAAAAATAATAAGAAATTTTGAGATTTTCAAAATTAGAAGATTTTGAACATTTTCAAATGTTTGAAAATTCTTATGATCTTCTTTCTGAAAAATTCATGAAATTTCTGAAATCTAAACATTTTTAGAAATTTTATAAAAATTTCAGAAATTTGGAAGATTTTAAGAATTTTAAAACCTTTGAAATGTTTCAAAATCTTTTTAAACTTTCGAGATTCAAAAATATTTTACTTCCTTCAAAATTTTATGACATTTCAAAAAAGTTATAAAATTTCTAATATTTTCACGTTTTCAGAAACCTAGGAATTACCAAACATTTTCAAATTGGAAAAACGAGGAATGTCTAAAACTTTATTTTAATTTTAATATAAATGTAAGAATATTTTGGAACTTCACAGTGAATTTCTTATTACCCAAAGATATTGAAAATTGTTTATATCTTATAAAATTTGGAAATTTTATAAACATTTTGAAATTCGATTAAAATTTTATTTGAATTTAAATTTTTTTTTAGGATTTCAAAAATTTGGAAACAATTGAAAATTTTTTGAATCTTTCCAAACTTTTGAAACGATTGCCGCTAATAATTAGGAAATTGTTTTTTTCAAATTTCGATGCTTTGCAAGTTATTTCTTCACAACCAGTAAATAAGAATTATTTTCTAAAATCTTAAGGATATTAGAAATTTTATAATTTTTGTGAAATGCTCTTAAATTTCAAAAATAATAAAAAATAAAATCTTCAAAGTTTGAGAAGATTATGAAAATGTTTAGAGGTTTTCAAATTCCTAAATTTTTTAAAATTCTTAAAATCTAAACAGTTTCTCAAATTCTTGTAAAATTTTGGAAATTCTTGTAAAATTTCAAAACTTTTATAAATTTTCAATATTTTTGGTTGATAAACAATTCACCATAAATTTCCATAATTTCCTACATTCATATTAAACTAAAAATAAAATTTTTAATATAACAAAAAAATTAAAAATCTTCGAAGTATAAAAAGATTTTGAAATTTTCTAAGGATTTAAAAATTTCCTGCATGTTTTCAATTTCTAAAATGTCCATAAAATTTTCGTGAAATCTCAAATTTTTTATCAAATTTCGGAAAAATTCAAAAATTGTGGTCAATATGAAATTCACCATAAATTTCCAAAAAGTTTCTACATTTAAAATAAATTTCATATACTTATATTAAAATTTATATTTTATTAGGCACACTTACCCAGAGAATTGATAAAAATCGCGATCGCAAAGACTAGAATCGTATTGTGGATCTTCATTTTTCACGTATTTCGAGACAGTTTTCGAGAAAGGTGACTGAGAAATAAGGAAGAATTTCACCGCTATATATACTAAACACTATTGCATTACTCAACCTTATGATAAGACGTGAAACCTTCAAAACAATTAGAATTGAGAATTTGACAGTAACACTACGCGTGGCAGAGGCAATAAAATCCTCAAAGTGAGAACAAACAGTTAAAACTACAAACATGCAATCTGTTATTTTCCTCATAAGGTATCACGGGCATCGGTAAAAAAATTTTCAAAGTGCATGGAGTCAGTTAATAATTAATGTTATGGGTGTGGCAAAGGAGCGGGACGAAGGATACACTAGGAAATTTAGAATATTCCACGGGCTACAAAAAAAAGAGAGAGTACCCATGCATTTGGGGCAGATTCTTCATTTTTAACATTTTGCTTATGATGAGAAGGAAGAATTTTTTATTTTTAACAGTTTTATTGAATTGGGAGGGAGACAATTTTGCTATTCAATAACAGAAGAACTCTAGTGATAAATTTGTTATGCTCAAATGTCACTAGTCTCAAACTGAGAATTTTCATTCTCATATTTGCACATCTACCCCTGCCAAAGAAATTCCTATAGGATGAGATGAAAATTGTTCACAAGAAAGGATTTATTCCTTCGAATCAAATAAATATTATTCAAAGTTAAAACTATACATTTTCAACCAAATGGATATTGCTCAATCTAAAAAATCTATACCTCCTTCCCAGCATTACTATCTTTCAACCAAGCTAAAAAAACTAAGAAAAAAACTTATTGCAATCAAAGAAAATGTCTTTGATTCAAAGCAATGGTAGAGCAGAATGTGGCGGAAGAAATATTTCTTCACTTTAACCAAATGTTTTGGTTGTATCTAAAGAACGCTATGCTTGAGTCATCGAAAAATTTACTTGACGCTATGAAATACAAATTCAGCAAGATAGATTTGTTATTGACTGTAACAATTAGTATTTGATATGATTAGATGAGTTCCGTCACGTAAAGAAGTATCGCCTGAGCTTAAGATAATAATTATTACATACAAATAAATGTAACTCGGACTAGGTGAAGTTTTTTTTTTAACCAAATATATGATTCTTTGATTCAGATAAGCATATTTTTTCGTAAAATAAACGTCTTTTTGCAGCAAAGAAATTTTTCGCAACGAAAATAAATATTTACTTGTTTCTAAGATGCGGCATATGAGTTATAGAAAACGCGTAAGACAGAGTTGATAAAATATTAATTGATTCAAAGAGAAATTTACTCAAACAGAAAAAGTTCTTCTATCACCACATTTTTTCAGATTATATCTATGGTGAAAATGTAAGGCTAACTTGAAGACTGGAGAATCCATTTCAATTGTGAGACCATAAACTCTGCTTACCTAGCGGCATAGTTTTGAACTACAAATAAATGAATACAAATAAATAATTTTACAAAAATATTTTTTTGAACGAATGGTGTATGAAGTTATTTCAAAAATATATTTCTTCACTTGAAGGGAATGTTTATTGGGCATGAGTCGCTTCACTCTATTTATTGGAAGAAACATATCTTTCAAGTGGATATCTTATTTTTTAAGTAAACAAATTTCTTTATTTGACTAATGACATGTTCCATCAGAACTACAGTATCATTCTCCTTATATGAAAGAAATATCGCTTTCACTTAATTAATATTGCTTTCCTTTATCTCAATATTTCTTTGATTCGAAGAAATAAAAATATTTGTTTCACGCATCAATGAATTACTTATTTAAAATAGAACGTTTTTTTAGTTCAAAAGCTCCAAATCATTCAACTGAAGAAATATTTCTTTGGATGCGAAAGCGAGATGCAAGGAAACGAGCTTCTTAGTTTTAAATATATAAATTCCTTGAGTTAATTATCTCATATTCTGAGACCAAGAAATATTTCTTTACTTTAAAGAAATAGCGCAAAAAAAATGATTTCTTTGAATCAATGCACGAGTTTGTTGCTTTTAAGCAATATTCAGTACAATTAAGTAAACGGTTTTCAGGGCTCAAATAAATGGAATCAAAGAAATGGAGAGAGAATGTCTATCGCTCATTGTTCCAAATGAATGTGCCATGAATGGGAATAAATATTTCTTTGAATTTCGAAAATGCAAATTGATGGAAAGAAATGTATTTTAAATTCGAGAAAATGTTTTACATGTTTGCAATGTATAGCGTTGGAAACATATTATATTTTAACAAAAATAGCATATGGGCACAGTTGTGCAACAGAATCTATAAATCACAAAAATATAAAACATGTACATTATCTATATCGATGTTAGATCTCTTAAAAGCAGAAATAAACTTTCCGACCCGATGGAAACTTCTCTTCGTGAGTTTTTGTTGAAAAATTGCAACTTGTAAAAGGGAATCCTCTAGACTTTTCGTTTTTTGATGAAAAATCATCCAGGTCAACCCATCTGTTGTGAATTCCCTTTTCGTGCAGTGTTGAGAAAAAAGTCAAATTGAAGAAAAAATCAAATTAAAAAAAAAATCACGGGTCAAGTGACATTACGATGACGTACGATGCTTTGTTTTTGGGCATCTACTATTCGGAAAAAATCGCTAACTAACTTGCTGACCTGGTGAAACAGAGATGTCTTAGGTAGACATCACGTCCTTATGCAGAAAAATGTGAAGAGAGAATACATGTTTTTATGTTTAATTTCAAAGTTGTATTTGTTTACAAACATTTTATAATCATTATATTATTTTGTAATATATTATTTTATTATCATTACCCCACTGAGCTTGATATGTACTTTTCAGGCTTAATGCAATAGTCATAAGTTTGCGCGCAATAGACTTGTCATTGCAAGAGCACATTTTTTTATAACTCGAAAATTGTGGCTTGTATAGGAGCCGAGATTTATGAGAGTAAAAAGTTTCATTTCGTGCCAGAGAATAATGAAAAGATTTCAATAATATCTATTTTCTATATCAGGCGCGAGGAGAATATGTGAAAATTTTCCGATTTAATTAGTTAAAAGTGAGCCTCTAAAGATTGGTAGCAAATTACTAATGCTAGTGGTCGAAAAATTTCCTAATTTCATTGTGAAAAAATAAGTCCCTGGTTAAAATAAAATTATTTAGAACTGTATAAAATAATGTGAAGAATGTTATAAGGATGGAAGAAGCGGAAAATAAAAAGTTGAATAAAACAACGCGATATTGTGATATTTTTATCTCTATTGAAACAAAAAGTAAACCATGCCGTAACTTTGATAACGAGACTTTGTTTGTTTCCATTTCTAAAATATGGCTTTCTGATGGTTTAAACAAAGTTGAAAAAAAATAAGAATTTTGCGCAATCTTCAAAATATAATGGATCAATATTTATCAATATATTAATTAATTTTGCATATTCAGGATCCTCGTCTGCTACTTTTCAACAGAGTTCTGCTTTTGATTTTCAAAAATTTTTGTCGTTTGTATACTTTCCTCATTATCCATAGAAAATTGCAAATTTTCAGCAAACGTTGTACAAAATGTTTGCCTTGAATAAGTATCAGCTTAAATAAGTGTGAAATCAAGCCACCAAAGTGTAGTAGAGAATTTGAAATTCGATTAGTTAAGATATTTGCTAATTCATTAGTGGAAATCAACTAATTGCTTTATGCAAATAAATCAATTAACTTGATGCTATGTTCAATTATTAAAACAAAAAAATGAAAATGGAAGATGTATAGCAAAATCTAAATTTTTCATGACATTGGATTCTAAATATTGCATAACTAAGTCAGCTAAGACTCGAGAGATAGGAGAACACATAGGTATTCCATTTATTTTTCTATAAAAATTATCATTAAATTTTCAATACTGTTTGTTATATTGAATATTGTATTCCTTTTTGAATTTGTTCAATACGTGAGTCTGTTAAATTTTTTATGTTGACTCATCTACTTAAAATACTATTAATTACTGAATCAGCTGGAATATTAGTGAATAAAGATGACACATCTAGAGAAGCCACAATGCGATCAGGAGGAATTGTTTTTGTAATTATTATATTTTCAAATTGAAAACGATTTTTTACTTGACTTGTTGGAACTATTTAACTTTTTTGAAGAATATTATTAAACATATTAGCCATTTTATATGTCGGACAATTAATCAATGAAACAACAGGTCGAAGTGAACAATTAGCTTTGTGAACTTTAGGTAAACCATAAATTCTATGTATGTCAGTGTCATGATTTGAAATATCTTTACCAAAATAGCAATTAATTCGCCATGAATTCAATAATTTGAAAGTTTCTTCTTTTAATTATTTCCTGGCTTCTCATGTAGTTCTTCATATGTTGTAGTGTCATTCATTAAATCTTCATTTTCTCAATATACGATTCCCTCTTAAGAATAACAGTAATATTAATTTCATCTGCATGAGTGATTGAATATTGTTTATTAGATTTAATAAATGATTGTGATTTTTAATATTCGGTACGAAAAACTCTATCTACTTCAGTAATTTTATTATTATGTGAAAATTGATGTGATGTGTTAATCAATCTATGTCTTAACAAATCACGATCTTCTGTATTTTCAATCAAAATAATATTTGACTCTATGTATTTGGCAATATCTAAAGTTATTTTTGGTGTATTTGTTTAAAAGGAAGAACTCAATTTATTTTCTAACCTTGAAACATCATTAATTTCATCATAAATCATAACATTACTAAAATTTGTAATCCAAGGACATGTCAAATCTGAGTTAATTCTATCTTTATATTTATTTGTATTTAAAGGTACATGAGTATTAATATTAATGATTTCTTCCTGTACTATTCAGTTTATTTTCCAAATTTTAAGCATATATATATATATATATATATATAT
>JAABKJ010001627.1:0-30151 GCA_011634705.1 Andricus grossulariae
TCTCTTGACAGCCTGCTACACCTTTTTTCGAGCCACGTTGTTCGTACATCTCACGCCATACAGGCTCAATTCGCCGATTATATATATATAATAATTTCATTAGATATCTATTAAAATTAAAATGATTAAATAGGTTTTTTTAAAACAGTACTTTAAAACAGTACAAATATTCTCAATAAAAACCTGGCTTTCTCGCTTTTAAATAATTCCCGGATTTTTGATCTATCAGTGGCCACCTTGCTACCTCAATAGCTCACTAAAAGAAGAGCGCATGTATTTCAAATACACCTTTAGCACTCTGCACCCTCAGCTAATATTTAAAAATTTATATGTATATTAATTACCATAAATATATTAATAATAATAAATGAAAGTAAATAAATAATTTACAAAGTTAGTAAATTTGACACCACGTAGATTAAGGATTTCCACGTGGGATTCTACGTAAGATTCAGGTGGCAAATTGAAACAATTCAAGCGGAAATTGCATGTGAATTAAGGAAAGTACAATGATTTCCTCGTCGATTTCCACGTGGATTTCTACGTGGAACTCTACGTAAAATTCCAAGTGAAACGATCTCTACATTATGGAACGAGACACAGTAATATAATGTACCAGGTACTCAAAATTAAAAAATGCGATACATTCTTGTATATTTCATACGGTTTACGAGATATTTTCAATTGAAAATTATGTTTAACGCTCCATATGGAACTTCACGTGGAATTCCACGTGAAACACCACATTAAATTCCACGAAGCATTTGTACGTGGATTGTTTTAATTTACCACTTGAATTTCGCGTGGAATTCTACGTAGAACTGCCACGTGTGATTCCACGTGGATTCCTACGTGAATTTTTTCACTTGTGTTGGTGGCGGTACTTATGTAAGTTATTCCAAAAGCAGATCAATCGAGCTCACTTTGATCGAAAAAGGCACACGAGATTTTTGCTTATGAAATCGACTTCTATGTATGTAGCTGCTTGAATCAAACATTTTCTAAAAGGAATACAATACACATTTACGCGATATACCTAGGTTACATAACCCAAATGATCACTTATGCAATGCTGCATAAGTGAAAGTCGCTGTATCAGATACCTACACTTGATCTACATAATTTGTACGCATCGTTGAACTTCACAAATTCAATATTGAAACATAAATTTGTCTTCTCATATGAATTACAAAACTCTTTGAAAATATATAATTAACGCAATAGTGCAAAACGTTTAATATACCAAAAAATATGTTCATACAGTTACAGTTTTTTTTAGTGGACATAATATACATATATTTCGTTATTTGGCTACGAAATTATGTTTTTTTCAACACCTATTTAAATTTGGGCCGATTCTAAGCGTCCGGACGCTCCGTATGTTTAGGTCTGTTTATAACACGGTCGAGTCTAAATATATACGGATCTGTCAAGGTCAGCATAAAATAACATTCGTTACCCGAAACTCGATTTACGCTCGAATTCGGTAAGATCGAGTGATTTTGAGCCACTTGAAACTCTTGAGTATATATTTTGAAACATTAGGGTAGCTTGAAAATTATGAATCCTGTTTGTGCTTAGAATAACAACAACCTAACAATCAATGATATGGGGCTTTATATACCATAGTTAAGAGTAAAATGGTACCAAGACTGGGACAGGGCTAGACCAAAAATGGGCCAAAGCTGGGTTACAGCTGGGGTGAGGCTGGACCACGGCTGATTTAGGGCTTCAAGCTAATACAATATTGTTGCAAGCCGTTATCAATTATAATGAAAAGGATGTTAATATTCTTGATATACTGATCCAGTTTTATTGTCTACGAAACGTTCAACGTTTCGATCTTCGACGAAGGGCTTCTTCCCAGGTGCGAATCGACCGTTGGCCCACGGTCGGGTCAACCGTCGGACGGTCGGTCCAACTTTGTGCGCCACTGGTCGGGCCAACCAGCTAAATGATAACGGTCAACCGCCTTTGACTTCTCGACGTCGGCCCGACATTTGGTCCCATATATGGGCCATCTATCAAGATGATGTCGGCCCAACCTTGGACAACAATGTGGGGCCGACTTTGATTTTTTAAGGTTCAAGGTATTCAAAAAATTAATAATAATTGATTGCGAGTATTTTGACTATAAATGTTAATGGTCCTGCTTAGAATGAATACATATATTACATTTTTAAACATTATATTACAAATAAAATTTCTATCGCTACGGGGCTTCGAACCTACATCTATACCTGAATCTATCGCCTAACAGTCGGGAGTCTTACCCATTACTCTATACCTAAAGAATTGAAAGTCAATGAAAAAACCATCGTCATAAGCCACAGCTCAAAGCAGTTGAAATGAAACATTTTTCAAACTCTTTTTTGTCAACAATTTTTTTATTTTCATGCGACATCATGTAGATGTAAAATAAATTAACTGTTCATGTGAATATAAGTGAAAGAACTTTTAAATAATAAATTTTGGTTCGAATATGGATATGCCTACACAAAAATCCAGCTATTTGTACCCAAATTTCGGTCGTTTTGAAATAATGAACCCTAGTATATCCAACGGCCGGCCCATATTTGGGCCGAGGTTTGACCGACCGTCGGGTGCAACATAGTGACCGTACTTTCACGGTCTTTTTGAAGCCGACCGTCGGGTGCATCAAGGTGACCTGTGGCTAACCGACTGCTGTATACAATGTCGGACCGACCGCATTCTTGCGGTCGTACCGACCAATCTGCCACAGTTTATCAGATCGTCGGCTCAAAGTTGGGCCAGAAATGGACCGACAGTCGGCTTTTCGCCCACCGCCGACGTCGGTTGCCAACGTCGATGAGACCATGGCAGCTTGAAAACACCTTAGTCGGTCCAACTATCATTACCATAGATGGTTTACCAAAGTAGGACCGACTTTGGGCCGATGGTCAATCTCTGGCATCCGACCGAATTTCGCACCTGGGAGCTTCGTTTAGATTACAGAAAATCGAAAAGATCATTCACAAATTTATTCCATCCAATATTTTAAAAACATTTTTTGATTTTGAATACAATAAATCTGAAAAGATTTTTAACACTAAAAAGCTTAAATCTGTAAAAAAATGTGATAATTTACGTTTAGAAAAAGAGAGTCTTAATAAAATTAGTTACGATAAAAAATGGTTTAAAAATCTTACAAACACTGAAATTCCAGAAGAAGTAATCAATTTGGTTTTTCTGGGACCTAAATTCTCAACAAATTATATTAATATACATGATTGACATGTTCAAACCTTTGCCGCCTCTATCGAAAATGGAATTTATAAAAAAAATTAATATGGACGATGAGAACATTATTCGCAACCATTGTACACAAACTATTTTAGATCATATTTCGAATCTTAGGTTTCAAAATCTTGAAAAATTTGATAATATCATCAATACTGAATATATTAAGAAGTTCAAGTTGGACGATCCAGATGTTATTTTTTTAAATGCGGATAAGGAAAGTGTTGACGGTAGCTATGTCAAAAATCGATTATTTCCAGAAAATGCTTTCTGTTCTCCAAAATCAAGTTTTATATTCACTTTCTAAATTGTAATATACTGCCACAACCCAAGAAAACTGTGATAATATAATCTCTTATTTGCATCAGAATAATTAAATTTCTCATCTGGAAGCCAAGCAACTTAAAAATTATTCTTCAATTACTCCGAGGGCGTATGGTCTTACTAAGATTCATAAATTGAACAACCCTTTAAGATTGATTGTCTTGACTATAAATGGACCCACGTATGATCTTTCACAATGTATTTCTAAAATTTGTACTAATATAATTGGTAAAAATGCATCTCATATCACCTAAAGCATTTCTTTTGCTCAACACATTAAAAAACAAAAATTAAATTATTAAATTCACAGATATACCTCTTAAAAAGTTCATGGAAATGTTAAAACTAGGTCTAAATTCTACTTATTTCAAATTTAACAACTTAATCTCTAAACAAAAATCAGGCCTAGCTATGGGTTCACCCCTTTCTCCGGCTGCAGCCAATATTGTGATGGGAAAACTGGAACACACTTGTTTACAATCAATGCCTTTCAATGTACCGCTTTTGCATAGATATGTGGAAAATATCATCACTGCTATTCCTTAAGATTTTTTAGAATTCTTAGAATCTGTGACCTTGAATTTATAACCAAAAAAGTTAATCTAATTATAGAAACATTGAAAAATAATGGTTGTCCAATATCAATAATCAAACATTGTTTAAAAATAGAAATTTTTCGTCTCTACAATTCAGAAATTTTGTCAAATAAATTGAATATAGATTTGTCCAAAAAATTCATCTATTCCACAGTTTGCCCATATACGAGTATGAAGGAGCTTTCAGAAAAAATCGAAAAAATCATAAGAAATGCAAATATGAAAACTATTTACAAACCGGTTAATTTTTTTCAAAATATTTTGATAACTTAAGACATTTTCTTCCAAAAGGTTAACTTTCTGGAGTTGTTTGCGAATATAACTGCAAGGATTGTGACTCTGGGTATGTAGGTGAAACGGGTAGAACAATAGAAACACGTAATCGGGAACAAGCAAATCATATCAGAAATTTAAATGCATCTAATCATACTGCGCTTACACAATATTACATGGATTCTGGTCACACTTTCGATTTTGAATATTTTAACATTCTTTCTTGTGAAAAAAACATTACTCGTAGAAAACTTCATTCGGTAAATTCGAGATATGAACAAAATATTTTTCCAAATGCATGTAAACCATTGAACAGATTGAATTAACTTACTCCTCTTTTTCTCTAGTTTTTTCATGATAATGTAGCTATAATAGATAGTTTTTTTATTTCTAACTTCAACTTCTCTATAATTTTTATCAGCTTTATATATTTATAAGGATTTCTTAACTTTAAAAAGATGTATTTTCGTTCTCACATCATTCAGTTACAAGAATTTAAAACTCGTTATTAGATGCTTCCTTACCAATCTTGACTCACGTGATTATCTGCCTTATCTATAATCTTTGTTACCATATGATGTAAATTTCAAAAGTTTCCTTATCTACAATCTTTGTTACCATATGATGTAAATTTAATAAGCTTTCTAAAATCGGTACTTTTCGTAGTTATTTTTCATTAGATCCTTCCCTAACAATCTTGACTTATGTGGTTCTCTGCCTCATCTACAATCCTTTGTTAACATATGATGTAAATTTCATCGTTTCCTAATAGCTGTATTTTGCCAGTCTATTTTTGTTCTTCGTCTTAAACCTTTATCCAAGAATGAGGTACGGCAATTTTGTATATTTTTACTTATTGAGTTGTTTTTCATCTTAAATGACACTTTTTAAATTGACAAAGTGTTAGTTTCTACAATATTTTGATATGTATCGTTACATTTTCAATTGATTTCTTTTTGATTATTTCCTTAAATTTTGGTAAAATATATCTGTCTTTTAAATTTTTTAGACCATAAATTCTAACTGAAGAGGGCCCAAATCGTTGGCCGAAACGATTCAAAAATTTTTAATGGCTGATTCTTTCATTTACTTTTGACCTGCAAACTGCGAAGACTATATCAACACATATATATTGAAGGTCAAGGCTCTACTTGTTCATTATTCATATAAAGAAGCATTGGGCTTTCATCTAAAGCTATATACACTGTTAGAAAAATCTGTATTGAATTTAATACAAATGTATATGAAGCCATTTGCATACACGGTAGTTGAAATTTAATATACATTAAAATAAGAACAGCTGTACACTTTGTATTGAATATATTATACAGATCGGTAGAGCAACGTGCTTGAAAACTCAAAGTGCTTTTATTTCTGTAAATCTTATAAAATATTCGCAATTGAAGTAATAATCTAGAATTCGTCGATTAAATTGCTTTTGGTGAACAAAGTCCAACGTACATGTGGAACTCTTTCCAAAATTTGCCCCGAATGGTAGAATGTGAGTAAAGTTGATTGTAGGTTAGGTCTATCATCTATTTACGTAATTGAACGTTTCGACTTAAAATCCAATTTTACTTTTAATTAATTGTAAGAAGGTATCATGTTTTATTATTAAGAATAGAAAATTACTGCTAATCTTATTTTAATATTGTATTGTTATGCACTGATAACGTTCAGGATCAGGATCAGCAATATTAACACGTAATATATTTATATACGGTTCATTTGAACAAGTTAGGAGATGATGTACAAGTGAGGAATGACGAAAAACTGGAAGAACTGATTAACTGACCCAAACGGGCGAGTTATATATGGCAGTACGTCTAGAACCTTCTGTCTATGGAAAGTACAAGAAAGTACATGCGGAATTACAGGCGTACATTGTATTGATTAGTACAGTGTATTGATTAATATGCATATATAGACACTTATAGGCAGGGTACATAACAGTGTAAAAAAGAATTATCTGAGAGATTATCTATAATGTATATGAAATTTAATAAACACGTACCTAAATTGCGATTTCATATGCCGGAGATGATAATTTTAATATACATAGGTATTTTAAATAATTAATATTATTAACAGCGTACTCAAGGATCAGGACATAAGTGCAAAACAGAAAGCTCTAAGTGACGCTACCTCACAGAGCACTAACAGATGCAGATTTATTTAAATTTGCAAAATCTTTAAAAATTACACATTTTCTAGTATTCTTATGAGAAATGGATTACCAGAGGGTGGGCCACGTAAATATGGAAGTTCTATTGTTAACCTTGAGGATAAAAACAATTTAGGCACGCATTGGTAGCATAAAATATAATCATGAAAGGTATCAAAATTATGATTTATGTCTGAACTTATATGTAATCAATTAAACTCTGAAAGCATGTATTATGTATATAAATGCAGGGACTAATGATTTCAAGTCACTCAAACGCTAGCCGTCATCATGGATGATTTATTGACACTAACATTATCACCCGTGTGGAAATTGCTTAATGTTTTGCCCAGTTAAAAGTTTGGCCCCAACTTGGAAAATTATGTTATGGCTGCAACAGGGCTAATATCTTAAATCTAGTTTAAACCAACTCTGTCTCACAGCTCTTGATATCAGCGCCATCAACTTGGCTGGGCATCTGTCTTTAGTCGGGCTCCATATTGAACCTCTCGAACACAAGTAGATGGCAAGTAGGTTGGTTTGAGTTTATGTTGGGGAGTGTTTTTGTGATTGTAACTGTATAAATTATTAAAGTGTGATTCAAATCATCAAAAATGCTAAAAGTGAAAAGAAATTGTCGCGTTCAAAATTTTAATTAAAATTGGTTTAATAACTCCTTGTTCATTTCATAAACTATACGTTATTTCACAGAATTACACTTTCTGAAATATTGTTTACAGTAAAGTAGCTGACCAGTTAACTGATCCTGTAAAGATCAAAAATAAAAAAAATATCTATAAAATGTAGATTACCTCAAAATAAAATTTCAAACAATTAAATATTTCATTGATTAAATAATTGAAAACAATTTTATTTAAAATTAGTTTTACCAGTTTTATCACGATAATCTTTTTTCAATTTATATTATCAAATCATTTAAGTTTTCAAAACGTCAACACCTTTTGGCTCCATTGCTTTCATTTAGTTTCATGTGAATTTGAATTTGCGCGCCGAACTCTAATATCGATTGTCGGTCTCCTCGGTTCATTCTTTGGTAATGCGATAACTTTGCTAAAATAAAACAAGTGCATTGCGTGGTTGAAAATTGCAAGCGTAATTCTGATTCTCTTTGAAAGAAGTTTATTTCAGTGCGATATTACAATGTGAATTCTTTTTACAATAAGTGCAAAGTAAATCTTCTTGGAGAAAAGTTAAGTTTCTCCATGTATTTTACCTGATTTTAAAGTTTGGAAAACATAACCTCAATTACGTTTTACATGTTGGCATAGGTCTCCACTAATTCCAAAGATTGGGATGGCAACCGAGAGATGAGGCTGATGACGAATAAGCTGGTTCAGAAATAAGATTTTTCTTAAAATGTTCATCTACTTTAATGTTTCTGTTAAATGAACAATTTTTAATTATAATGTCGCTGATACTAGAAAAATATGTAAAGCCAATGTGTGTCCAAATCGGTCGCTAAATTAGGGTTTTTGTTTCTGGGTTTGTCCTGTCTAAAACCCCAATTTGCGGCCAAGTTTTTCCTATTTTGGGCCCAGCCAGCGCTATGACAAAATTTCCGCACGGGGAGGATCTTCTTCCATCCTCGAAAGTCGGTATTTTCCTCCAAGTGAGTTATCTCAATATAATAATTATGCTCTTGGTCTTGTTGAATTAATAGCCTTTAATTCGATAACTAATGTAGATATTGGTCAAAATTAATTTTATGTGGGTGATGAAATAATTGAAATACCCAAAGGAAGTTTTGAAATATGAGACATAAAGCGCTATCGACAGAATGTTTGAGTGAAAAAGGGTATTGAAATTCATATCAAACCAAACAATAATACTTTACAAAGTGAAATTTATTGCAGTCACGACATAAATTTTGAACCTAAAGATTTTATCGGTCATTTGCAATGTTTTTTTTTCACGCCGGCTAGAAGCTTTTCCTGTTGTGCCACCTGGATATAAGAAAGTGGAAGTACCGTCTCATGACATTTACGTGCCAGTCGCAGTGCTGGCAATAGATCATGTAACGCTCCGTATAGTGGATGAAGACGGAAATTTGGTTAATTTTCGTGGAGAAATTATAACAATCAGACTAAACATCAAGTCTTTACGATCATGGATATTGTTTCCAATAGGAAGGTTGGCTTCAGCTACAATACCTTATTACCATGTCGTATTTTTGTGTATGGACGTTAATTGTTTGTCATGGAAGAGGTTTAAACATTGAAACTCCCATAATTTTTTATGAATCTATCGTTCATTGTGAAGTACACGCACATCAGCCATATGCCTCATCAACCTTCAATAATAGTGTCGAAATTCTAAATTCTATGCAAAATCAAGATCATTGTCTTCCACCTAGAAAAAGCTCACTTCACGTGCAGGGAAGATTGGGAAAGACTGATGGAACTCCAGTGGCCAATACAGTTTTAGTTTGTAACGCCATCTGTCATTTGTTTGATGAAGCAAGATATGAAACCAATGCTATTGAAATTGATAGAAATAAAAATGCTGGTCTCACTGGCCTTATGAAAAATTATATACCATTAAATCCTGCACAATCACATTACGTACAGAATACTGGTTGGCTTGAAATAAATAATGATACAAAATCATTGTTAATGCTAAACATGAACTTATTTTGACAAGATCAATAAGTGATGCAAATTCCATCTTGCAAACAGCTCCCAATGAGCTATATAAAATTGAAATTATTAAAATATAATCGTTTTTACCAAGCGTTAGATAGTCAGATTCGCGAAAATTTCAGCAGCTAAAATATATTATGAACAATCCATCTATTCCAGTAAGTTTTCAGAAATGGAAATTGTATCAATATCTTCTATTTTCAACGAATTCAAACCATGTTTGGACTGTAAAAAAATCTACATAATTGGAAAAACCGAAATTTGTTATATTAGGTTTTCAAACAAGCAGAAAAAACAATACTAATAAAAACTCTAGCCAGTTTGATCATTGCAACCTAAATAATGTAAAACTATTTTTGAATAATCAAAGTTGTCCTTATGGTAATTTAAATCTCAATATTAGCAAAATTCAGTATGCTCCACTTTATGAAATATATACAAACTTTCAAGTTAATTACTATGGTAAAGAACCACAACCATTTTGGTCGAAAGGAGAATTTATGGAGTCTGCGCCTCTAGTTGTTATTGATTGTTCGAAACAAAATGAATCATTGAAATATGGACCCCTTGACGTTCGATTGGAATTTAAAACTAGTGCAAATTTTTCCGCTCAAACATCAGCATATTTCCTCATCTTACATGATCGTGTAATTGAATATAAAACAATAAGTGGTGCGGCGAAAAAGTTGGTATAAAACTATTGTTAGCAGATTGAATCAGTTTAGTTGCTCACGAAATGTAATACGTGGTAGATATGCAGGGCTTTAGATGTCCAGTTAATGAATTTATATTGAAAGAATTATCTATAGTTGTAATCAATGAAGATGCAGTCCTTATTTTCTGTTTTGTTTCAACCTCCTTGCGAATGGAGCTGTATCCTATCAAAGTATAGATGTATGAATCGATGGTTGGAATATAATTTGTATGGCCTATCGTGGAATACTGTCGATGTACCTTATACGTTTGTGAAAGAAATCTTGAACTCTATTTTTAAAGATGCTAGTGAAATTGATGTGAAAGGCTTGGAAAAGAAAAATTTGTTTCAAAAGATTATTACTCAGAAATCAACGTAAATTATTGACATTCATGATATGGAATGTCCTTCATTCAAAATATTATATGATGAGTCATCTACTAATGTCTGCCCACGCCATTCAAGCACAACAACATTTTATTGTGCACTTCAAAATGTTACTTTATTAAAAAATTGGTTATCTCGAGATAATTAAGAATCAGATATAAGAAATAAGTATTTTTTCAACTGCTGTAGTTTTAAGTCAGTATGTAAGTTTAAAAAATGTTTTGCTTTCATAAATAAATAAAATTACATACATTTGAATATAAAAATCTGTTTTTCATTGAAAACCTATAATTTCACTTATCTTAATGTTTTTCAGATTATTGAATAAAACAATAAATATATTTCACTTTTCACTTATAGAAACCAAATGCCTTTTCTCTTCATAATTCATTCAAAAATTATTTTTTACATTAATAAATACGATATTTCATAGTTCAGTCAATAGTTCCTATTATTCATTCATACTTTACAACAGTGTTCACTCAAGTTCACAAGCTTCATTCATTCATTTGCATAAAAACTCTATTTTACAATAACAGTAAATTATTACCATCATTGTCGATATCCATGAGCTCATGCACTTTATTCTTATACCCCCATGAAAGAGTATCTGTCGAACCAGGAATCAGCACTCGCTTATCATCATGCCAGCTGAGAGCAATTTTATCTTGTTTAATCGAATTCACCTCATGCTTTCGACTTCGGATTAAATGTTGAGTCCGAACCAGGTTTTGGCAAAAAATTAGTCTGCTCATGATTGTCGAATGTTATTGTTTTTAAAGTTGACTCTTTAACCCCTTTTTCTTTTTCTCCCGCATCTTTACCTAAAACTTTATAGGCACATAATTTGGATCGCAAACCAATAAATTCAGTAATTATTTTTTCATTATTTTCATCCTTCATCAAACACAATACTAATTTTTGCGAATCTTTTTTAATATAATCGTAGACGTTGTGAACTGTGAATTGATATATTAGGCTGTCTTGGTATGTATACAGTAATTTTTCATTTATACCGAATGTGTTATGAATATAATTATAATGAAAATCATAAATTATTATTTTTGATACATCAAGAACTGTGTATCCTGTATAAATTGGTTTATTGAAATTAATTTTCGTTTTATTAATTTCAACGATTACCATGTCTTCACCGAATATGGTGAAGCTACGAACATTTGGCCTTGCGACTACATTTTTCGCACCATACTGTCCCTCTCATTTGGTTACAAGCTACATATCTTTATGCTTTCTAAAATTCTCCATAGTTTTACCAAAAACTGAATTATTCATTAATTTATAAAAGTTTTCCTCGAACTCATTTACTGATTTTTTCCGACAGTCTGTATTTAGATCAATGTAATCTTTTAAGCATCGTTTCTGTTTAAATTGTAGTACTTTATGGCATTTAGTTAACTTAATTCCCAAGTATAAATATTTTTTCAAATTTCTGTAATGAACTATATAATTTTTTGTTAGTAACAAATTTGGTACTAATTTTGGAATTATGCATTTTATGATAGGAGGTATGAAATGTTTTGGACATAAAGATAAGCCTTCATGTAAATCATGGAGCTCTTCTGGATATTCTAAATTTACCTCTAGGATGTAAACTTTAGGTGAATCTTCAGGAATATTGAAAAAATTTAGTTCATTATCAAAATCTTTAAACCATTTAAAATCTTCGTTTAGTAAATATTTACTTCTAGCGGCACCATGTTCGTTTTTAATATCAAAGTACATTATGTAAGACTATAGTTAATTTGGATTGAAATTCAATCCCATAAATCTATTATTTTCCTTTGCATATCTATTTGATCATTGGGAAACTCCACCTTGAATACCTTTTCCAATTAATAACAACATTTCAACATCTGTGAATAAATCGAGTGCAATTCCTGTATGTTTTAACACTTCATCAAAAGCAAATCCTGGTGCTGTGTAATAGTGTAATGGATTTAAATTGTACGTTGAAAAATGCTAGAATTAAAGGATGGATTCTGGCAGCGTAAATGATAACAAAGTCTTCCCGAAAACTCTATTTATTGAGAATAATCAAATTGACTTGTGAGCAACGCCCGGCTTCAATGAAACTTGGAAAAGGACTAACCTAAACTCACAATCAAGTAATGATGTCGCTACTAGCGATGAGGCGGTACTTGTTTAAAACAAATGAACTCAAATCATATATCCAACACTTCCCCTTAAGTCCTGAGTCACAGAGATTACATAAATGATTTATCTATTCTCTACAAAAATTCCAGCCGCTTTCGTACACCAATTGTGCTCACACCTAGGTAGTCCTTTAGGTAGAAAATCTGCAATTAGATTCTCGGTGTTTATATGTTTCACAACAAATGATTTATCTTTAAGCATGTCGCGAACAAAGTTGTGGCGAATATAAATGTGTTTACTTCTAGAATGATATACAGGATTCTCGGCCAACTTTAACGCACTTCGATTATCGCAATACATGGTCAAAACGACTTAATCATTAAATTTCATCTCGCGTGAGAATCTTTGCAAATAAACCGTCTCTTTAGCACACTCTGACTACGCCATGTATTACACCTCAGGTGTGGACAAAGCCACAGTACGCTGCTTCCGAGAGTCCCAAGATATTGGATTTCCATTTAATAAGAAGAGATAACCAGTTTCAGAGCATCTGTCCTCGATACATCCACCCCAGTCAGCATCAACGTATACTTGGATGGGTCTGCCATCTGCTTTGTATGTCAATCCCATGTCCGTAGTGCCCTGTATGTATCTAAGCACCCGCTTAGCTGCTTTCCAGTGCTCGATTCCATAGCAGTTGTTGAACTGTCCCAAACTACTCACGGCAAATGAGATATCAGGGTGTGTGGTAGCTGACAAATAGGTGAATGCTTCCAGTAGCTCTCTGTACGGCAATCTCGTCTCTCCTTCAGTCTGTTGTTCATTTTTCTTTAAATTCGTTCCAGTATCTATGGTAGTAGACACAGGTTTGCAATCAGCCATACCGAATCGTTGGAGAAGCTCTGTTATGTATCCTCGTTGACGCATTGTAATCTGATTTTTGGTCTGCGTAAACTCAATTCTCTAGCAATAACTGACCTGTCCAAGGTCCTTGACCTCGAAATCCGCTGCTAACTTTCTTCCTAGCTCTACAATCTTCTTTTGGTGCCTTGAGGCGATTAAACTATCACCAACATAGACGGCGATCAGTGTCACACCTTCCCCTGAACAAATGCATGGAAATTTTCACAGGAATGTGGATGAATAGTCCTTGTCGAAGGAGCAAACTTTTGCTTTTCTCAGATCATCAGGGCCTAATTCAGGACGGTGTCGTTTTACCATAGCATACCATGACCGCACGCAGAAACGACGAATATCTACAGACATAATGCGGCCCTGAAAGTGCTTTATTACCATCTTTGTCGCTCTTACGGTGTTGGCCACGACCTGCCCTGTCGAATGCTCCAAGGGAGATAAAGTCAATAGTCCAAAGCGAGAAGTACCAAATTTTCCGGAACTACGATTTTCGGACAGCAGTCTTCGTCGCACACTCGAGGCCTGACCTTCTTCTCCAAGACTTCGAGAAACGAACTATATTCGTGATCAAATTCTCGGCACCTTTAGAATACAACATCACTGCCAAGGAGAAGGAAAAGGAGGAAAGGTATCAAGACCTTAAAAGAAAGCTGCAACGACTGTACCCTAAGTATTCGGTACAAGTAATTATCCTTGTGATAGGTGTTACCTTGTGATAGGTGTTACCCCATTCGAGCCCTGTCAGTTCCGGTCCCGCCGCAACTATTGGGCTAACTGGCTCACTCGCTATTGTGCACGAGAAGAGGGGTGAGATCGGTAGGTTGGATGAGTACTCCTTCGAGAAAGTGATGGTTGTGAAATTTACCACAAGTCCATTTAAAAAGTTTACAATATGAAATATTATTTATTCAACTAAAGAGAAACACTACAAGAATTCATATCTCTTACCAACAATTGAAGAAACATTTTGTCGAATCTTACAGGTACCAGGAATGGTCGACCGGTCGCCAGAGTGACCCGCTTCATCAAAATGGCCGCCCGAGACATCCACGCTCGCACCATGTCTTTCGACGTGTAGTGTCGCGTGCCCTCATCAACGGTCTCCTTGAGGGACGCCCGCCTCAACTATCTGTCGTCGGACTTTGAGTCGGGCGTGCCTCACTCCCGGATGTCGCGGGAGTCTCGGTCGACACTGTACACTTTTTACTTTTACATACACGCGGTTTTGGAAGTCACACAGCGTGGAGGCCGAGAAACGAAAATCGAAACGCTGAGAGAACTAGAGAAGAGGCTACTCACCTTGAAGCCATGGGGCGTAATTCGCCTTGTGATTTTCCATTTCGGCCCTTTTCAGGATATCGGCCTTGACAAAATAAAAAAAACTCCTAGTCTCGGTTTCTTCCGAATGCACCGCCGCCAAGTCAAGAAAACTAAGTGACAGGTCCCGCATTCTTCTCCGCTTCCTTCCTTCTCGACTCTTCATGTCGCGCCTGTCGATTGGTCGGTTGGAGAGAAGATGGCTGGCCTGCCGATCTCGGCCAGTGGATGCCTTCGTATTTCTTTTGCTTGCTGCCCATTGGTCCTCACGCGCTGTCTAGAACATGGACGTTTATTGGATCTTAGCAGCGCGGGGTCTTTTAGCCATACCGTGGTACAGGGTTGGCCGACTCTGTTACGTACTGCCTTCGACACTGCTAATGAAGCTTAATGGTGTGGGGTTGCAGGGCTGGTTCGTCCTGACTCGGTGATCGATTCAGTACCGCGACTCGCCGCCGGTCGTGGCGCTGAGATATGATGTCGACGGCGGAACATGGCTGCTAGTTGCGGCACCTCCACACTTCGTCGGTGAAACTTGGCCGTCTGGTAGTGACGCAATGTCATGGTGCCGACGATGGAAAATGGCTGCTAGTTATAGCACCTCCCCACATCGTCGCTGAAACTTGGCCGTCTGGTAGTGACGCCATGTCATGGTGCCGACGATGGAAAATGGCTGCTAATCGTGGCACCTCCCCGTTTCGTCAGTGAAACATGGTCGTCTGGTAGTGACGCCATGTCATGCGCTGGACTGGTGCGCCTTGTTGGTTTCATTCCATCCTCCCGTCCTGCTTCTTTGCTGTTGGCTGTCTGCACTGTCTGCTCGGTGTTTACAAGCTGTCACTTCGATACACAGTTACGACCTCGACCCCGCTTACACCAAACTATAGAGGATTATAGTATTATTTCAATTGAGGGTACTCTGGCGCTTCGGCGTGTATTTTATAATCTAAATGTCTATTATGTTGGCTTATTCTAGACTCATTTTCCTGGCTGCAACCAACAGATGGTGCCTCCGGTCAGTTGCCATCAGTCAGTCAGTTACGATCAGTCAGTAAAACAGTTATATGTGAGACACTCAGTCGTTAAGGTAGAAACCTGCATGACCATCATTCGGTTAACAGACGGACCTTGTCAGTCTGTAAGGTAGAAACCTGCATCACCATCAGTTAGCAAACAGTTGGGGGTCAGACCTCACCGGTCGTTAAGTTGAAAATCTGCATTACCGTCAGTCAGCGAGGTAGAATTCTGCATTAGTATCGGTCGGTAAGGCGGAAATCCGCATTACCGTCAGTAGGCAAGGTGAAAATCTGTTTTAATATCAGTCGGAAAGGTAGAAATCTGAATGACGATCCGTCGGTCAGGTAGGAATCTGATTTCCAGACAGGTCAAACTTCCGGTTCAAACTTTCTAGAAGAGTAGGTAGAGAGATGGTAACGGCCTATAAAGGCGGATTCCAGCGAAGCACAGTCAGTGTATTCTCGGCAGTGAAGTGATTAATAATAAAAGTAAATATTGAGCAATAGAGAAAGTGAAATGTAAGCAAAAGAGAACAAGAAAAAAATGGCAGGGGAAAACCTTTAGAACTTCAATATAAAGTTTGTGTAGTAGCAGCCTATAAAAGGAGGCCTTAGAGCTTGAGCTTAATCATTCAATTTCAAATTGCAATGTGATGAACATCCAACCATAGAAGTGGTAATTGAAGTAAAGTTATTGAGGATCTTTAATATTACATTCTAGACTAGGTGTAAAGACGCTGCCCAACGAGTGTGTTAAGCTTGTGCCTATGATCGAGGAAGCTTCAAACCTGATTTCATCATTATCACCATCATCGCCCAGCAATATACAGCTGGACAAAGTCAATAAATGGAGAACCGGGTGTATGATGTGTCTGAAAACGGTGAGAAAGGAGCTTTCTAGAAAAACACCACCACTAACAATAAACCAAAAACGGAAGTGCCTTGATATAATTGAAGAATTAGCATGTGTCAAGGCTCGAAAGACTATTTATTGCTGAGGTGAACAAGGTCTTGCGCGAACACAGGGCTTTAGAAGTATAAGCTGTGCTACTTACATTCTATCTGAAGATCGGTAGGAAGACACCTGATGATTAGACTTTCAAATTCAAATATAAAGAAATATATTATGCTAGAGATTTGAAACTTTTGTTTAAAAACTATGTAAGATACCCGATCCTGAAAGAAATGGAAGAGTTTGAGGAAAAGGACTCAGGGTGGACCTTACACTCGATCATAAAACTTTCAGTGAACCTGAACTAGCTTAACACAATGAAGGGTAGTTCCTACATCGAACTTCCTTTATGCATTGAGGGAAGAAAAGCTTGTATTAATGTGCAAAACATGAATCACAACGAGTGTTTTAAATGGGCTATACTATCAGCTATTTACCCACCTGATAAGGAAGAAATTGCTAAATGTGTGTCCAGCTATACCCAATACAAAGATAAATTAGACTTTTCTGGAATCAACTTCCCCGTTGTGATAAAAGCTGTGAAAAAATTTGGGGAAAAAAATGACATATCAGTAAACGTCTACGGCCTGATAAAAAACAAGGAGAATGAATTTACTGTGGTTCCATTACATCTTACTTCTTACGAGAGGCATATCCACGTGAACCTTTTCCAAGTAGAAGAAGTGTATGTAAACGAAGAGAGTAGTGATGAAAAACATTATCAGGATAGCAGGACACAGTCATTTAATTTTCATTATGTATGGGTGAAAAATCTTTCCTGATTAGTGAGCTGACAACTATCTGCAAAACGATGCAAAAAATATATTTGTGATCGATGCCTACACTACTTTTCATCTGAAGAAAAGTTGATTGCACACAGTGAAGATTGCAAAAAATTAAATGACTGCAAAATTGTATTACCAAACCCTGGAAAAAATACCATATCAATCTAGAACGCAATATTCAATCAGATCTAGGGTTCATAATGTTGAATCCATTAAACGAATAAAAATGGCGCTGAGTCCTTATGACGATAAGTGATTATTATGAAACAATAGTACTGATACTCTCGCGTGGGGTCATCACAAAATTATGGACATCGATAATATTGTTGTTGATGGCGAGGTTGATGCCCTTAGCGATAATGATATGGAACTTTTAGATCTTCTGGTAAAAGATTGGTTATAAATTTGTTTTAGAGGTTCTCTTATCGTAATTATTCTGTAAATAGTTGTTACCATGATTGAACTGAATGAAAAGACAATATATATGTGTATGAATTGGTTTTTCATTTATCAAAACCTTACATTCAGTTAAAACAATCGTAGACTTGACATAAATTTAACACATAATCTTAGCACTCACTTAAATCTTTATTTTAACAGTAATTCACCGTTGATTCATTGTTTGTTTAACATTGACTCATCGTTGGTTCAACATTGGTTCAACATTGGTAAAAAATTGGTTCAACAATGATTCATCGTTGGTTTGACATTGCTTCATCACTGGTTCAAAATTGGTTCAACATTGTTTCAACGTTGATTTATCTTTGTTTTGACATTGCTTTATCATTGGTTTATCATCGTTGTGTGAGCCATCAAAAGCCAGCCACTTTACAAATATTCTGTTACAACTCTCCTTGATTACTTTTTTCACAAGGTATACGTCTGGACGTTAAACTTTGATAAGTTCCAGCTCTTAAAATCTGCCAGCAGCGGGTTGTTCTTGATAGTCTTTTGAACCTGTACGTTACTGGATTCGTAAGCATGAGTCCTTCAACAGTGAATATCTCTGTTGTCTAGTAGGGAATGTATTCTTTCTCAAAAACGTGCTTGTGCTTGCTGATTCGCACTTTGTGACCAACTTTGAACTTCGGCCTTCTCCTCGGTATATTTTGAAGTTTTTTAAGCGTTAAATCAGCTCCTCTTCATCCTCGGTAGTGACATCTTTTGGCTTGATACCGATTAATCAATGTTTGGTATTGCTGTACTTGGAGATGAGAGTAGACAAAATGTCTATCCACTTACAGTTGCCTCTCAAGCTAAATTGTGGACACATCTTATTCTTGAGCGTGCGATTGAATCTTTCACGGATTGACGCCTTTAGATTACTCTGCGTCAAGTAGAGATTGATGTATCGTTGCATAGGATTTTTAAACAAGTATAGATCGCATTGATGAAGAGACAGCTGTACCACTTTTGCTTTGAACAGGAACCGCCCAAGCGTACTTGGAAAAAATATCTATAACGGTAAGTAAATACTTGTAGTCATTATTTTCACGGGCATAGGGTAGCGTTTCAACCAAATCTGCCGGCCACGTCTCGTCTATACCATGCATTTGCACGCGGCGACGTGGATAATTCTTTCTAGCAGGTTTATGCAGTTCTGTGACAACTGCCAATTTCTCCTTGTCCATTCTCGAGTGCGTTTAATCGAGCTTCCAACTGAGAAATAAGTTCAGCATTACGGACTAATAAATCTTGTTTTCTGCAGGTTTTCAGTTACTCGTTGATTGATTCTTCGAGTATACGTATCATCAAATTATTATTGTCAATCTCTGTTCGCATACATGATGTGACTTGATACACTGTACGTATTTCGTTTTGTACAATACGTTGTACAAGTCCCAAATTGACTGCGACGTATTGTTCTTTGGCCTCACTAACGTTATAAACTCTCTTGTCATCTACGTCGTAATGGCCATCAGATGTAATCTAGAATCCAACACCAGGCGGTCCACGGCTTGGTGCAGCGGTTTGATCCAGGTGACGTACAAAAACGTCGATACTCATCGTAATATTGACGAAAGCGTTACGAGTACCCTCCTAATATATGATTACAGCTTCCTGCTGTTCCTCAATGATTGATATAATTCCATTTTTGTGACTCGAATTGCCTGCTGCTTGAGACGCTAGGAGTAGATCAAGATGATCAACTAGTTCGTTAGGGTCATCCCAGTAGACGTAGTCAGTCTTTACATTTTTACTTGCTATCATATACTGTGGTAGGGAACCTCCACTAGTTGAGGATCGTCTGCGTGATACGTTGAACAATTTTTAAATGAAGCTCTTGTACTTATTACTGTTGCTAGTGTAAATGAATTCACTAGGACTGTGTAGCTTCTTGCGTGCATTGGTAGCAATAAAAATTTCTTTATAATTGTTTCGATCGTTAGTGCTTATGTGGGATTCTTCTGGATTTGTGTAGACAACAGTTCAAGCAGACCAACGGTTTTCAGATACTGTTAACCATCAACATTCATATATTGTCCCTTAAAACTAATGGGTTTGTCACCAATCATAAGGTTGCCAACATGGAGCCTACGTACACCATAAACCATTTCCAAATACTGCTTTCTAGTTTGTTGCAGCATCCTGAGAAATTTTTTTGTTAAATACACGTAATTATCAGCAGGCGCAGTCACGACATCTTTTCGCAGCATAGTTGCATCTTGTTCTCCTTCAGCATCAGCAGTCACGGAGGAAGCATTATCGTCCTCCTCCTCCTGCTCATCCTCCTCATCTTTTTCCTTTACAAGCTCATTTTGTTTAACTTCCTTCTTGATTGAAGGATTCGATATGTCAACCAGTTTCTGCAGTGTCATGCCGATTGACTTAAACGTTTCACTCATTATCTTTTCAGTGGCTTCTTTACCCATTTTGAGCATTCGATGTTCAAGCCGAATAGCCTCTCTAGCTTTAGCAATTTGATGGAGCACCTCCTTCTTCTTGTGAAATCATGTCCCCTACATGGCATATATTTATAGAGAGATAAAGCAGTAAAAACCTTTTCTGTATCTTCACTTATTAAGCTCACTATCCCTATCAATGACAACAAATCCAACATGTTGAACATAATTCTCTAAATTGTAAATAACTCATTTCAGTGTTCAGATGATCACCATACACATGTCTTAAATTTTTTTCATTCTGCTTTAAAAGTATCAACAGATTTATGTTATTTTGAACCAGATTTTTAGGCATTTTAGCGTAAGTTTGACAATTATCGAATTTGGTTGAGCGTCACTTGGTGGTATTACTTCTCCATGCTCACTCAAGAGAAAATACTCAACTCCATCTACATCATTCAACACGTGTTCCAGGAATTCTTACTATGGTTGTTTGAGGGATTTCGAGTAGACCTAGTCACTTTCAAATTTCAATCCGTTTGGGGCTACGATTAGGGATTGGATTGGGCAATCAATGTTAAATACCAGAAGTTTAATATGTTGTGTCTTGAACCGCATCTTGATCTCACCTCTTGTGAAAAATATCATTACAGCGCTTATATAGCTTCCAGGTTAGTTACATGCTAACCTCCGTTCAGTGAAGAATGACTGTGCACCATAAAGTGAACAAAGCATCACGCCGTCATCATCGAGGTAAAGAATTGGTCAACAAATTCATCAAAAACTTGCCCTTTAAGTTGCACTTACTTGGCTACCAATACTGTGGTCCAGGTACTAAGCTAGCCAAACGACTTGCTAACGGCGATCCCGGTATCAATCCTCTAGACGCTGCGTGTAAAGAACGCGACATTGCATACTCGCGAAATCGTGAAAACGTTGGAAAGAGAAACACTGCAGATCGTGTACTAGGTAGTAAAGCCTGGCAGCGCATTTTTTGCTAAAGACTCTGGAATTAGCGAGAAAACGGCAGCACTAGCAATAAATAACGTGATGAATGCCAAAGCGAAACTCGGTATGAGGTTGAAGAAGGAACCCAGTTCAAAGAAGAGGAAACCTAGTGTGAACAAGGAACCAGCCGCAAAAAAATAAACTTATAGTCTTTAGAAAGGTTGTGAATGCTGCTATGAAAGCAATGAAACGATGTAGTGATGCAATAGTGGCCATCAACTCTACAATCAGAGGTGCACAGAAAGCTGTCAAGAACGTTGGCGATAAACATAAAGTGAAGAATCTACGTGTTCTACCAATCCCTTCGAAAGTCGGTGGTGTTTTGCCACTGATTACAATTTTCGCTGGACTCAGTGCGGTTGGAGCTCTCACTGGTGGAGCAGGAGATGTAGCTAAATCTGTAAACGATGCTAGCGCAGTCAAACAATAACTGACAGAAGCTCAACGTGATAACAATGCAATGGAGGCCATTGCTCTAGGAAGAGGTTTACACCTAAAACCCTATACAAAAGGATTAGAAATTCATATTGAGCCCTACCGAAAAGGACAGGGACTTCGTCGAAGACAGGTGCCAAAAAACTTGCAGTTAAGCTACCTCACCATGCGCTCACTGATGATACCCACTGGGTAAGTTATAGAAAGATTGGTGAGAATGTCCTATACTTTGATAGTTTCGGTAATCATCGTCCACCTTTGGATCCTGTAGACTACCTAGGTGTGGGTAGCTGATAAAGTACAATCATGACAGACATCAGGACTATGACAGTGTTGAATGTGGACACTTGTGCTTAAAATTTCCATCTGGATAATTGCATATAAAAGATAAATACTGTCTATATGAGATTGTGTAATGAACTGTCCTGAGTTAGTACAAAGAACAACATCATCATGGTCGAATCATTAACTCTTACGATAACAGGAAACTCTTCAGTGCTAGACTCAGAGTATTTTCCACGAATATAACTCTCTCCAGTGAGAACTATTGTACTTGGACTCGTCGAAATGCTCACATTGAATGCAATTCCTAACGTTGACACTGGAAAGAATACAATCTTTGTTGGTGATCGACTTGTGACCATAACTACTGGTAGCTATGAAGTTTAAGACATAGAGATTTATGTCCAGAAGGCTCTAGCAATTGATGGAATTACAATAAACATCCAGCGAAATAATAACACATTGCACAGTGAGATAAAGTGTGATCGCACAGTCAACTTTTAACCTCACGATTCTATTGGACGATTGTTGGGATTCGCACCACGTGTTTTCGAAGCAAATAAGACTCATATTTCCGATCTACCTGTAGCTATTATCAAAGTGAATGCTCGAAGAGTTGAGTGCAATATCTCTACTGGAGTTTACATAAATAATCGAAAATTGCACACGATTCATGAATTCATTCCGGTTGTACTACCAGGATATAAGATCGTTGAGGTGCCGTTACATGTCATTTACCTCCTATTTTCCGTGAAGACAATGCATCAAATTCCGCTCCGCATGGACGGCGACTTGCTGAATTTTCAAAGAGAGGTGATAGCAATACGACTACACGTCAAATCATTATCATAATAAGTATCGTGTACAATCACAAAGGAGTCTATATAACAGCGTCAACATGTCGAATGCAAAACAGTTCTTAAGCAGCACGCAAGGAGCTAACACCTCAGAACGTGCTCTTTCTGTCACAGCTTGGTCTGAAGATCAAACCTCGTGGAAGAATAATCTGAAACGTTCATACAAGATATTTATCATCTGCTTTTGTTGTAATATAAATGGAAGAAATAGTAGAAATTCAATCACTAGTGAGATTTTATGAGTCTATAGCTCACTGTGAGATTTACGCACATCAGACTTATGCCTCATCATCATTCAACAACAGTGATGAAATTCGAATTGCTGTTTGATGAGGTTCGCAATGAACTCAATGGTATGGAGATTGATCGCTGCAAGAATGTCGGTCTCATTAGCACCATAAAGTTACTAGTTTCAGATCAGGAAACGATACAGTTTCTGAACTTTATTATAGCTCATGGGAATTCTATGAATACCCCCTGCTCCCCACCACCTCAAGACATATATAGACTGTGAAAACGTCAATTCAGTAGGAAAAACCACGCTACATTATACTGGGTTTCCAGATAGGCAGAAAGGATAGGCTTGCCAGATATGCTAATTGCTTCGATCACTGCAATGTAACCAATGTCAAGTTATTCCTTAATTGACAGTACTATCCATGTGGTAATTTGAATTTGGACTTTGTTCACAATCAGTTTGCACTACTGTATGAGATGTATGCAAAATTTCAGGCAGCCTACCATGGTAAAGAGCCTGAACCAATGTTGAAGAAAAGTAATTTCAAAGAATACGCTTCTCTTAGTGTCATTGATTGCTCAAAACAAAATGAATTTCTCGAACAGACCTCAGTGGACGTTCGTTTGCAATTTGAATCTGCAGACAATTTTCCTGCTGAAACTGCAGCCTACTGTCTAATTATACATGACCGCATGATTCAGTACCAACCACTGAGTGGTAGTGTGAAGAAGTTGATTTGAGAAGATAGTGGTGAGGGTTAATGACAGAAGTGGAGGTGATATCAGTGGTGAAGGGTGAGGAAAGATATACAATAGAGATGATTTCAGCAATAGAGTTTAGTTTCTATCGATATGAAGTTCATCGTAGACGTACAAGGTTTCAAGAAGCCCATCACTCTACTCGCTGCCTGCTAAATACAAGAGTGAAAATTTATGATTGACGCGCAATTACCTTGACTTGGAATGGACTTCCGGTGACGTATCTTATGCAGAAGTGAGGCTCAGAATTCGAGATACACTAGGTGGCGATTGTGCAGTCTACGTTAAAGGATTGAAAAAAGAAAAAATGGTTGGACCAGTACGTGCAAAATGTGAATAATCTGCAAGATGTGGGATGCCCTCCGCTGAGAAAATTGTGCAGCTCAGTTTTAACGAAATGCAATCACCACCTTCAATGCTGCAATGCAAATTGTGCAGTTCGAAATGCTATAGCTCTCAAGGCCTGGTTCTTGTCTCCTAGGGATCAGCCAACTATTAGGTATTACGCTGAAAGTAAAACGGACTAGAATGATAATGATGGTGATGAAGATATGACTGAAAGTGGTAATACTTTAGATACTTTGTTGAGCAACACAAAGCACAAAGACTTATCACAATTGTGAATTTATGTTTTAACTACGTTTACTTTTATTGCATTGAAGGTTTAAATTTTCTCTTGTAAATTAGGCTTGGTTAATCTTTTTTCTTGAATAAACCAAACATTTAATTTAGATATCAAGTGAAGATTTATTCAAAACCATTCAGTTAGTTAAGAATTAGATAAGTTCATTCAAATTTCATTTAATATCTTTCCTTCCGACGTTGGATATTTTTAAACATCGTTGAGTGGAATTCAAAATTCAAAATATTACTCGCTATCATTCTTTTCAACGTTGGACTTTATTCAAGAATCGTTGGGTTGATATCAAATTGAAGCGCTGGACACACATGGTTGGGTTGCGTTTTCAAACTTCGCGCAAGCTTGTTTCTTCGAGCGTTAGACATTAGAGTTTGCGATCGTTATGATTATTTTCGTTGATCTCTCTAGAAGAAGAAGTCACATCGGGACAATACGTCATACGTCAGATCTTCTAGAATTTTCGATTTATGGAAAATCACAGAGATCGCGCCAAAATTTCTGGAAGGTCCGAGACAATGAATTTCAAATATGTATTATGAGAGGTGGATGTTAAAACTTTCGATTGATATTTCCTGCAAAACCGTTAGAGATTACATTCAATATCGATCGTTCTAGAAAGTTAATGCAGTCAACGCGCGTAACGAACCTTATAGAAACTTTAATTGATTTTTCTGGAACGTAATTAGAGTAGGGCTGATGGGGTATGAAAGAAGCATCAGGTTTTAGTGGCTACAGTCTATTGTCGAGCACAGTGTCGAGCTAGACATCTAGTAAAAGTGAAAACATTAAAAGTGAAAAATGCCTTTGGAGAATATGGAGCTCAAAGGTATTGAGGCAGTTGGCCACATGGAGGGAGATTTGCCCACAAGACCACTTCCAGCTCTTACCCTAAAGAAGAAATACGCCGTTTAAAAAATTCGTAAAGTACACACGAAACATGGTACAAAAATGGTGGCTGAGTTGGAAAACTAGCATGCAGTCTTCTTGCCAGGCAGGATCATGAAAATTGTTGAAGATGCTACATGAGAGGAGACATTTGAGAAGTTCAAAAAAGAAGCTGCTACAAAAAAGGTCTATTTATGTTATTTGGGAGGACCCTATCACCTTTCCGAATTTAAATATATGCGATAAGTGCAATTTATTTAACCGTGTTAGCTTCCATTCATTTCAAACACTTTAGTATTATTTAGATTTAATTTAGATTTAATTTATGGATAGTTGGATTCAAATTTCGCGCACTTTTCTTATTGCCTAAAGTTTGTGCGAACTTCAACTTCCTTCCAGCGTTGGATATTTTCAGACATCGTTGGGTTGGTTTCAAAATCCAAAATATTGCTCGCTGTCATTCTTTTCAACGCTGGACTTCTACAAACGTCGTTGGGTTGAATTTAAATTTCGATCATTACACATTCGAGTGAGTAGTCATTATGATTACCAGCGTCAGTACTAGAACTAGAAGTGTCTATAGAACTAAAAGTATCGAGTCAACACGTCATACGACAAACCTAGAAATTTCAACGTATAGAAAATCGTTAAGAGATCACCACGTCTACAAAGAAATGTTTGGAAGACTGGACACATTGAATTTTAAATATGTACCATTATAGGTGAAACTTAAGAATATATCGATTCATCTTTTCTGTTGCGTCCTTAGAGATTATGTCCAATCCATACGGCCAACTGAGGTAATGATTTTTAAATCCTTTTTCTCTAAGGACATTTCTTTTAACTAGAACTTTCAACAGATGACTGTTACATCCCCAATTTCAAAAAATTTTATGTAACGGCTAACTAGGCGCAACCCACCTTACTCCGCGTACGCCAAGCTACCGCCATCAAATATAAGCACGAGCGTTAGCAGCTTTCTCTGAGTTTAAACCCAACTGTGGTAACTGTACTACGACCGATAAGAAAGATACCACGAGGTACCTAATGTGGGTTACCATGAGAAGATACGAACTCGGTGAATACCGATAACTTAACAAAGCTCGGTTAATAAAAGAAGCTGATTGTATAATAAGATTACACAGCTCCACAAACAAAATTCAGAAAATACCCCTGGAGTCCGACTATGTCTATCATATCTTTTCAGAGTTGCTGAATTCAAATCCGGGGTCCATTTCACCCCATCACGTCAAGATTTTCCATAACCATAAAAGATAGGCTCAAAACCCCAATAAATCCTCTATCCATTGACCACTCAATCCCAATAACCCCATAACCCATAATCCCCTGAACTCATAACCTCGAAATGTCATAACCCCAAAACCCCAGAACTCGGTACAAAAAGTGACGGACAACTGTACACGGAGCAACTGTGCACGAGCCCATCTGTGCACGTCGATGGCCACTGGTACAACTGTGCACGTTGTTGGCCACTGGCACTACTGTGCACGTGCACAAATGGGACACTGCCAACTGTGGACGTCTAGGGCCAGCGTTACAACTGTGCTCGTGCACAGACGGGACACTTCGAACTGTGCTCGTATCAATTAATACGCTCAGATTTTGAACTTACAAGTCCACGTGTACAGTATGTTCCCTCGAAATTGTGTACATCCCAATTTATAAGATGAGATACCTAACTTACAAGCCCGCCTGCACATATGGGAGACCTCCAACTGTGCGGGTATCAGTTAATAGAATAAGACTCTTTATTTGAAAGTCCACGTGCCCGGATGGTACTCTCCAAACTGTGCGCGTCTCAATAAATATGATTAGATTTTTTACTTATAAGTCCATTTGCACAGATGGTTTTCTCCCAAGTGTGCACGCTGACTTGTAAGTTAAGCATCCTATCTTATTAATTGAGACGCGCACAGTTTCCAGGGTACCATCTGTACACGTGAACTTGTCAGTCGAAAATCTGATAGCATTAATGCAGACGGACACATTCAGCAGTCTCCCAACGTCTAAATGTCGACGTGCACAGTTGGGCGTATCCCATCTTTGCACGTGCACATTGGTGCCTGTCGCCAACAACGTGTGAAGTTGTACCACCGCCCTTCGACGTACACGTGCACAGTTGTGAGTCTCCCATCTGTGTACGTGAACCGTTGATAGGGTCCCATCTGTGCACATAAACTGTTGCTAGGGTACCATCTGTGCACGTCTATATTTTGACGTGCACAGTTGGGAGTTTCCCATCTGTGCACGTGAACCGTCGCTAGGGTACCAGTGGTCATCGACGTGATGGGGCTAAATGGACCCTGAATTTGGACTCACCGACCCCGAAAACTTATGATAGAAATAGTCAGAATCTAGTGGTAATTTTCTCAATTTTTTTTGTGGAGGTGTAAATGCACCATTATGAAATACACTGAATGCTGGACGCGTACCGTCTTGCCCAGCCCATCTTTGTGCTGAGTTGATGCATTCGTCTTTTGGTCCTATGATCAGCCGTTGGTTTTGTTTTAAGGTTTGCATCCACCAAAGTTCTCGTTGCAGTATACACACGACAATTGATAGTCCATGGGTCGGATTCTTCGGAAAAATGTCCACAAAGCTCATCGTCCAGTTCAGCCAGATCTTTGGGCTTGAGAGAAACCTGGATGTTGATGTTTCTCCGGGACTTGAAGTATCGCTCTTCCTCTATTAGATTTCTGTCCGCGGTTCGTCTCAATGTCACCTCTCTTTCTCTTTTGCCGGCTTGTTCTGACTGCAGTAGAGTAGGTGCTCTGCTTACATAGCCCCTTTTCTAAAGTTTTTCTGCATGGGTGCATAGACGTTGATGCGAAAAGTGCGAGAGCTCTGGGCGTTTCTCGCACCACAGAGCATGCATTGGTGCCATGTAACCTTATCGTACAGGGGCCATACTGATATCGTAGCACTCTAGCAGGTCCTCATTGAGTTGACACGTCCATCTAAAAGTATTGAGATACCGCCGGTCCATCGCATTGTTGTCCGACTCATTGTGGAGAGCCCAGCGCGCGGGAAAGGGTTTCGTCCATCCTCGTAGAGCCCAGCATCCAAAAGTTCCATATCACTAACGCCAAGGACCTCATCGTCGCTATCATCATTATTGATATCCATGATCTTGTAATAAACCCACGCGAGAGTATCCGTACTATTTTTTAATAATAATCGCTTCACGTCATAGAGACTCAGTGCAATTTTTATTTGTTTGATGGTTTCAACATTAAAAAGTCTAGGTCTGATTACATACTGTGTTCTAGATTGTACAATCGAGTTTCGTAGGCATTCCGTGTATTCATTAAGGGTAATTGATTCTTTGACGACGTCAGCTATCACCCACAATCAACTAGGGAAAAGGGTTCTTCCATCCTTGTGGAGCTCCACATGCAAGGATAAGGCTGCATATTCTGAAAGGTCGCCCGGCATCCCAGAATTATCATTTGAGACACCTTATCCAGGTGCCATTCAGCTTTCGGCACGGTTGTTACGCCTCCGCTAGGGGGTTAATTCCATCAACACCACACCTGGAGAACTGTCCGCAACTGCTTATTAATTATTGTAAACATATTCAGCAGAAACCATTGGTAAGCAATTGTGTCAATTGTGAGTAATTGAGCTCAGATACGATTGAATATTTTTAATCATATTTCGAGTACTCATGAAGATTTTTTAAGTTTCTTTGGTCCAAATTGAAGTTAACACTTCAGGCTCGGTATCGTATAATTTTGAGGGTTTCAAAAAAATTTCCCGGTGTCGTGCTAATAGTTGAAGTAGAGGTAGAAAATTTGAGAATATCTTGAATTTTGATTTATATTTGTCACGTGATGTATTATTTTCAAACGTTTGAAAAAATATTTTTTCGGTACCGCTAGACGTCGAATTTCATAATCTTTCCAATTGTTTGAAAAAAATGGCCTGTCTCTTTTTTTCATCCAAATATCGTGTTTCGAAGTCACCAATTATTTTTAATAGCGCTCACAAGAGTCGTGCGCACAATTTCGCACGGTAGTATATATATATTATAATGAAGATTTTCACCTAAACTTGAAAAGTTGTGAAAACAACTTTCCAAAGTCTCGCCGAAGCCGTACCTAACCTCGGAACCCGAGGGCGGTCGGCCAGTAAAGATAAATAAAAGCACTTTTACCGTCCAGTCAAGGAAAATGAGTTTAGAATAAGCCAACATGTTAGATACTGAATGTTAGGACCCACGCCAGAGTACCCTCGATTGAATTAATAGTGTAGCTCTTCATAGTTTTGCGTAAAGGGGGTCGAGATCGAAACTGTGTGTGAAACTGACAGTTCGCAAACACTAAGCAGACAGCGCAGGATCCCAGCAACAAAGAAGCAGGACGGGAGGATAGAGCAAAACCAACACGGCGCACCAGTCCCGCGCATGACATGACTTTGCCGTCTACGCCATGTACCAACGCCACGAACAGCGGCGAGTAGCAGTACTGAACCAACCATCGAGTCTGGACGAGCCAGCCCTGCAGTGACACACCTTAAGCTCCACTAGCAGTGTCGAAGGCCGTACGTAGCAGCGTCGTCCAACCCTGCACCACGGCATGGCTGGACGAACCCACGCTGCTATGATTCAGTAAACGGCCATGTTCGAGGCAGCGCGAGAGGACCAGTGGGCAGCACGCAGCAGAAGAACGAAGGCACCCATTGGCCGAGATCGACAGGCCAGCCATCTTCACTCCAACCGACCAA
>JAABKJ010001628.1:0-30151 GCA_011634705.1 Andricus grossulariae
CACATCACTACTTTACCACCGAGCAATTCACGCCTACCCCGAAAGGGAAACGGCTTAATGATATAATAATAATAATGCAGTGACATAAGTTCTTGACTCGTTTCGCTTATAGCTACATACTTGGATTGACACGTAGATAAAGCAACACTGCTTTGTTTATGAGTTGTCCAGTTTATTGAGTCTCCAAACAATTTCATAACGTATCCACAAGTTAGTGAATTTTTGCAGGCAGATAAGCTAGCATCAGAGCACTCGGATATGTTATCGGATTTATCTTTAAACGTTAATTTGTATTGTCTCGTACCGGATAGGTACTGAAAATCTCTCTAGGATTTAATTGATGTCTACTCAAGACATTAGTCGCATACGAAATATTAGGGCGAGTTGTATTCGCCAGATATAGCAAGGATCTTATGGATCCCCTGTATAGAGTGCTCGACGACAATGCTCTACAGTACTCGTCTTCCTCTCTATTTTTTCTATTGCGATTTGAGGCTTGATTTTTTAACATTGGTGTGGATACCGGTCTTGTATTCTCGAAACCAAAACATTTGAGCATGTTGACTATAAATTTCTCTTGATTCAGTTCAGTTGTTTGGTCTTTGAGATCTCTATTGATATTAATGCCCAGATATACTTTAGAATCACCGAGATCTTTATGTGCATATTCCCTGCCTAAAGAATCCTTTAGGGAATTCAATTCTTTCGAGTCCTCACTAGCCAATAAGATATCATTAACATACAGAAGTACTAGTATCGGACCATTTTTATTAATATTTTATTAATATTTTTATTAATAATTAATTATTATTTTAATTTGTTTTGAAAATCCACCTGGAACTTACAATGTTTGGTCGGTTATTTTTCTCATAGATTTTGTATCTTTTTATTGTACTATACACTTGTTTATTTTTAAGTGCAGTTAACTCGTTTTGGATAGCTTCTCTCCATTTACCTCCCTCTGGAGAGTTAATGGTTTCTCTGTAGGTTTGAGGGTCGCTCTGAATTTTCGCTAACAACGCGTGATACGCAAAATCAATCTTTGTAACATCAGTTGTAGTGTTCCCAAGTTCTTCAGGCATAATGAAGTGAACTCCATCTTGGTTTTTATTTTTCCTAGGCCTACCTCTCTTTCTTTTTGTAGGGGTTCGTCAAACACTTCCTCTGATTCTATTGTAGCCAAAGTCTCGCTTGAAACCGTTTCTGAATCGTCGTTTTGTTCAGTTACAATTTCAAACACCTGCTTTTGATTTTTGTCAGAGTCATTTAGATTAACTATATCTTTATACACACAATTGTCTATAAATATAATGTGTCTGGGCTTATAGAATTTGTGCTGCTCTGGTACATAAATGACAAACTCAGTTTGAATATACCCAACTACACATCACCTTAAGGCTTGAACTCCGAATTTAATGTCTGCACGACTAGGTATTCTGGCATATCCTATACATCCAAATCCTTTGATTTGCTCTAAGTCGATTTTATACTTTGGATTTAATTTATTCATTGGACTCTGCATATTTTTTGATTTGTAAGGGGTTCTATTATAGACATAAGTTGCTGCTTTTACAGCCAAATCCCACATGCTTGGGGGCAAACCCTAATCAACTGTCTCATTACTCGGAAATTCTGTACTTCTATCGCAACTGAGGAAACAAAATTTTTCATCATGTCCTAAGATGTTTCAGAGACTTTTAATGCAATTGGCTACTTCATTTTTCTTTCTCATAAGATAAGTGGCTGCTAGTCTCGAGTAAGCGTCTATTAGAACCAACACGAATTTGTACTCTTTGGGATGTGCTGTCGGACTTCTCGGACCCATAGTATCGGCATGCAAGATCTCAAGTGGTCTACTGGCTCTAGTTCTCGTTTGCGTAAAGGGCAATTTACAACTTTTATTCATGAAGCAGATCTCGCATTCTGATATACCTATATCTTTGTTAATTTCACTTACATTTAACTTTTCGTGTTTAGTTTTTGCAAAGTTTATCCAGTATTGTTTCGATGCATGTCCTAGCTTGGTGTGCCAAAGCATAGTTTTACTCATAATTTTATTTTTTGAATTTTAAGTCTTTTGGTACTGAAAATCCAAATTCTCATTCTCTTCCTGATCGTTATTCAAAACATGAACTTTTCTGCCCAGAAAATTGTTACCAGACCCGCTATTAAGATTTTCTGGTTCCGATTTGTGCGTGTTCTCAATTTTATCATTACCGATATTGATTATTTTTTCGGTTTCCTCATCATTAATTTTTTCAGATTCACTTATGTATTCTATCTCATTTTGTTTATTTTTTTATGATTGTTTGCTTCTAGTATTATAGTTATGATTGAGTATTGAATCTCCTATCATCGCGAGCGATTTTATTTAATTTAGATTTTCCTTTTCTCCTTTCTTAATACGCAATTTTACAATCCAGAAAGGTGTTTGGTAAATTTCTCGAATCAAACTCTTACGCGAAATAGGGTCCTTGTACATATAATAAGGAAATGGGTGGTTCTATCTTTGTAGTAGTTGACTCAACCTGTGAGATGAAATCCTCAAGATTCAAATATGAGATTTCTTTTCCTCCTTGTCTGGCCCAACAGTCAGCAATATTTGCCCCAGGAAAAGCTTCTACTACAGCTTGTAAAAATATATCTCGTATGTCTGAATTTTCTCCTCAAACTTATTTAAGAACTCTGCTACTGTTTCCTTTCCTGATTTGAATTTTATATAGTATATTTCCCTTTTGGCCGAAACAGAATTTGTTCTTACTTCCATTCATTCATATTCTCTCAACTTATTGAATATCTCATAAGGGTCAGTCAGTTTTAAAATTCTGTTGTAATAAGAAGTCTCGATTCAGTTAATTAAAATATCTCTGACTAGCTGGGACAATTATCGTTGAGATTTGGGCTAAATCCAAATGCGAGTTGAACTCATATGTAGTTTCTGTTTCTTCTCTCGTGGTGATAGGTGCCGATAAACTGACTTCCGGAATCTTTATCTCACATCCTGGGGCTAGCTGAATGAGGCCTGTGTAGGAAAGTGGTACAATGTCCTCCGACCTACCTTGACATATTATTCTTGCTGGAATTTGTTTGGTTAGGGAATAGAGCCATCCACCTAAGGTCTCCAGTTCTATCCAGTAAGTCTAAGCCTGATAGCTTATCCTGATGTCACAGGTCTGCAGGGCTTCAATCGTTGGATTATAGAGAAGCTGTACTTACTGATGCTTTTACGTCTTATACACGGGTAGGTTATTTTGACAGAGAAAATTCCCATAATGTAAGAGAAGACCGAATACACTTCTGCACGTCCTGCTGTATGATTTAAGCCTTGTTGCATGACAGGCTCTGCGTGCATTTTATAAACCGCATATTCAGTTCTCTCCACTAGAGTAATATCCAGAATGACTTGCAGCTTATTTTTCTTGTAGATAATGATAGTAGATGCTACTCTGGTTAATTCCGTGATGCTGATTATTGGAGCAGGAATAGGGAAACTTAGCTTCAGCGCGTGATCTTGGATGTCTCTAAAAACAGACTGCAGCTTTTGTGATGTCAACAATGAAGGATGGAGCTGCCCCTTCCTTGCAGCGTGGATTACATCTAATAGTTTATCTGCAGAACGAATGCAGTTGTCGATTATCGCTTCAATGGCTCGCAGGAACTTATTGAATGCTTCGATATGTTCTGGATCTGGTATACGATTTGAAAGTTGTTCTACTTTCTGCATCAGCTGGCTTAGTTAACTCTTATAATTGTGACATTTCTTTATCGTGGATTAGTGCTTGATTATGAATTTCATCTAATTGTGCACGGACAACATGCGTTTGTTGTCCCATGAGGTGTGAGATGTTGGCCTGAGCAACTCTTCCTTTTCTGCCTCCATTTCTGCTTGCAGTCTGTCAGCGACAGAAATTTTTCCATACAAGTTAAAATCCTTCACTGCCCGGCCACAGTCATCTTCGCAGCCCGGGGGACATATTTCCTCACGAGTTCTCAGCCTTTCCTTCTAAGATTCCAGGAAACTCTCCAAGTACTTGTAGCTCATTTCATTTTCCCTTGAAACTTGTAGTATATTCCGCTACTAGTCCGCAACGGGGTGATCTGATAGGTCGGTCCATTCGATCCCAGCCCATAACAGCCATGGATGTTTAGGGCACGTACTAATAGGAGGGCGCAGTACATTTCCATTCTCTTCCAGTTCCAAAACGTTTATCTAAAAGGGACTTGAATTAATTAACTTACTTTTTCTTGGAGGGGGGGGGGGGCCTTTAGCAATGTGCAACAATGAGCTTATTATCCCATCCTTGTGCTTGGAGAACCTTTTGCCGGTTTCATTCTCTATGATGGCATTATTATTTTCTGTAAATCCTATGGTAGTAAACGGTCTGGTAGCTCGTTTATCAAATTTATTTTTCCTCACTTCATTGTATACATAAAACTTACTTTCGATTTTCGCATTCAACCTTTTTGCCTTTTGATCATAGTATTTCTTTGAGTAAAGCTTTGCCTTTTTTAGATTCGTCACGGCTATCTTTTGGATCTCGGAAAGTCGTACGCTTAAATATCGTAGGTAAGACTCGTACTTCTCCAATTCTGGGCTTTGCGGAAAAGAGGTGGGTATTCCGGCTACACGACCGAAAACTAGTTCGTGTGGCGTGCAATTAGTCGCTTCGTGCACGGAAGTATTGGAAGCGAACATGGCGAATGGGAGCAATCGGTCCCAATCTTCATAGACGCTAGCATAATGTTTTATGTAGTCCGTCAGCACAATATGACTTCCTTCAAGCGATCCATTAGTTTGCGGACGGTAGCCTGAAGTGGTTAACTGTTTGATATTAAAAAGCCTCTCCAGTTTCTTCATTAGTGTACTAATAAAACTTCCGCCGCTATTAGTCAGAGTACACCTAGGTGCGCCATATTGTGAAAATAGGGTCGTTGCGACTGCATGTGCAATCGTGGTGGTCCTTAGATTTGGTATAGGAACGGCGATACAATACTTCCTGAAATTATCTTGCATAGTAAGTATGTGCCAGTTTCCATTAGATGTAGTAGAAAGTTTTCCGACTGTATCTAAGGAGACTTTGTCGAAAGGTTCGGCTGGCGTATCACTAATTAGCATTGGTTCTCTGGTACGAGCTCGAACGAGTTTCTGTAGTAGTATATCTCTCTCTCATACGTCGGTAAGTTTTTGTGATTCTTTTGTGACCGCCGATTAAACTATTATGGTATTCGGCAATTATTTTAGGTCTTAGGGATGTGGGAGGAACTTCTATCTTTCCGTGACAAAGAGTGATAGTTACGTCGCCACACCAAATTATTCCTACTAATAGTTCAGTCATTTTATTTTGAGGTAGGTGTCCCGGCATTCGCCATACGACACGCACCTTGATTGTCGTGTTTTAAAATTTCGCGAAGGTTTCTTAGTCCTTTCATTGCGGCATCATAATCGATCTCATCGCCATGTAGTCTCTTGGCAACAATTGAATAGGTTTTTTGACGACCGTGAGGAGTAATCAGGACTTGCCCTTTCTTTGGCCGGCATTCCCAGAGGATTTGAAAATCATGACGCTCTGTAACCACTGGGAGCTTAGCGATAGGGTTTTTTGGTTCACAATACTCAGAAATAAAGTGGGCGTAGTTATCTCTTCTGAACGTGAGAGGCTCTGTCCATTGATGGGCGATCTGAGGCTCATCCATACAGGTGGTCATTGACATTATTTCTACATGTTCCATGGGTTCAGGATTGGACGGGGGGGCGGGGGTGGATAATCGATATAGGGCATTTGGAAATCTATCTGGGAAGTAGAGAAATTATGGGATATTGTGTTGACTTCCGCAGTCGTGTCGAACTCTTGTAAGCGTCGCGGTTGAATTTCTGGCTTTCATACGGTTCTATCCTCGTTTACTCCTTCCGAGCTGAATCCAGTAGTCACAAAAGGAGTTGTTCTTTCTTTCGGAATTGTAGTTACTGCGGGGGTGTGAAATAGTGATCTTCATGTGGGTGGTTTACCGAGAATGGGAGAATCCATATACTCTGGAAGATCTTTAAACCGCACTGTACTTTTTCTTCTTTGATCCGTTGACTTTTCATGTTGTTCGCATGATTCTAATTCTGAATTTCTTGGCTCGAGTCTATCTTGTGAGGGGCCCGGCAAGTCATTAAAATTTCCTTGATTAGCTCCTGAGGAAGCTGCTTCTTCATATTTTTTTTAAATGAGTGAACTCCTTGGGCGAATACGTCATCATCGTATGCTTGGCATAGGTCGAGAGCTTGTAGCTCCTCTAAGAGCTCTTCATCTGCTTCGCCTTCTGAGACAAATGTGCATTCTTGACGGTAATATTTCTTCATGTGTAAACAAGTTCGCACGTACAGTGAGCAATACCCGCGAGTCGCGCGAAGGTCACGCGACGTATCTCCCAAACAAAGGCTCCTACGAAAAAATGAACACATTTTCGAACCCGAAAACTAATTAAGAGGCCAAATTAAAATTTCAATTAAAATATTCGACCAAAATGGGAATTTTAAAATAAGATACCACATCGGAATAACATACAGGATGTCCATTCAATAAGAATTTAAACTCAACTTGAAATAAATGGAACTCAGGTCGGGCAAAATAAAAAATATAATGCGAACTCTCCAGCTATGGAAAGCGACCACAATTACCTAGATCTGGAAGGTGCCGCTACGCTTCCAAATCAACACACTAATTCGACTAACGATACACAACAGAGTAGGGGAGCCATCCCAAAAACAATTAAAAGGTCAATATGTCGCAGTAGAGGGTTCACGCGAAAAAACACAGAACCGTCCAGTATAAACAATAGGACAAACCAAACCAGATAAACTCAAAGTACTCAAGACCCTAACAGAACTTTTGACCCAATAAACAATATCTTCTTCTGGGATAACGAAAATTTACCCACAATAGGCGCGTCCATAGAAAGGGGTAACATAAGAAAGGAAACAAACGAAACCGTTCACCTAGAGAATAGAAATAGGTCAGAAAACCATCCCCAAATCAGCAACGAAACTTTTGATTGCGACTCGTGTTTGGAAAATAATACACAGTTAATTTTAGAAACAGATGAAATTTTAGAAACTATAGAGTTCAATGAATTTATGAACTACCAAAAAGAGATTCTTTAAAGAAAAGGGAAAAAGGGCAGATACTTTGAAGCTTAGACTAGACCCGCCAGATAATAGCTCTTTTGAATACAGACAGAAAATAATAGCACCAAATATTAGAAAAAATAAAAGCAAGTCTCATAACAAGCAATCTGTTCAATTTGATTTGAGGGAAAATTTATAAGAACCTACCCAAATCTCCTACAATAATATAGAAAACCATAACAAAATAAGAATTAATAATTTGGAATTACGAAATATCGATGAAAGTGAACCATTACAGGACTGAAATAACTTAAATCAAAACAAACCATGTAGACTCTCGACAATAAATGACAGATCAAACAGAAGGTCACGAATACACACTAATAACTCAGACTCAGGTTACGAATTTAATAATGACACAAATGAAATTTCGAAACAATGAATAAGATAGTCCCGCGCATTTCTTGGAGAAATTAAAAAGACTCAAAAGGGTTCCAAAATAAACGACCGTGACATTTTACTAAAAATTTAGACGAAATACTAATTGAAGACGTAAAAGACTGATGCGAAATAAATGAAAATTCCTGGAGACGCTTATCAGACTTCGCCGAAGATTTTAAAAACGCGTTTATCGATAAAAGGTTTTCGGAAGAAATAAAACAAAAATTAAATTTTGTAACTAAAAAAGAAATCAAGACATCCACTCGTATTTAACGGAAATTAGACAACTTTGTACTAAATTATGTCCTAGAAAAAGTCGCGAATGGGAACTACGTAGAACCTATGAAAATCTTAGAAACAAATACAAGATGTACATAAAACGAAATGATTTCGAAACATTTGAGCAATTAGAAGACTTAGGCAAAGAATGGGAAACTGAGCTAGCCAAATCAAAAATCCGAGGTCAAGTTGTACAAATTACTGAACCTAAAATAGAGGACAAAATAGAACAAAAACGGAACAACAGTAGTGGGGATAAAAACAACCTAGAAAATAATAAAGATGATAAAAAGGAAAATAATAATGGTCAAAATAATAACAAAAGCGGATATCAAGACCAAAATTACCAGGGTAGAAAACAATACAAAAATCGATTTCCATTTTCAACATTTGGATCTCCATTCCAATCTTTTCCGAACCAATATCAACAAAATTTCAGACCTAACTTCAGATCTAGACTCCCATCTGGTTTCCAATCAAATTTTCATCCTAGATTCCAACAAAATTACCTAGCTAGATTCACAAACAATAGATCCAGGTACCCTTACAACCCCTACTACCAAATGTTACCTATGTTTAATCAAATGACGTTATGCCCAAATAATGGTTCAAAATAGCCCAATAATCAAATTCCCAATAGAAAAACCAGAAAATAACTCAGAACATAATGACGGTAAACAAAATTACGAGAATAAAAATAAAAAATCGGGCAGCAACACAAACAAGGACTCACAAGAACAAACAAGTTCAAACTCGGACAAAAAACAGGACAGTGAAGCAAACGTGAAAGAAAACACAAATAATTTAAATTGTTATCATTGTGGTATAGCAGGCTATTTTAAACGAGAATGTCCATATTATGCATACAATTAGGGAAACTGGAGACGCCGGTATTAGGACCAAAAATATTACAACCGTAATACCGAAATGCCAGAAATTCTAAATTCGGATAAAGATGAAATAACAGAAACACGTTTCTATCTGATGACAAATTCGAGAACAAACTATTTCAAATTTTGGTAGATATACGTGCCACGCATTCGTACACTGGCAAGGAATTTCTGGAAAAAATCCAGAATTCCAAATTTTCAATTTTTAAACCCCTCTCGCGAAAATAATGGTCGCGAATGGCGAAATGGTCGACATAATTGGGCAAGTAGTAATCCCAATTAGAATCGGTAAACACACAAAACATGTTATGTTCAAGTTGGTACCAAAATTAAACTCTGTAGGCATGTACTATACAATGGAAACTTATCCAAACTCACTACCACTCCCCATAAATGAGAATAAAACTAAACCTGACATTGAATTAAATGAGAATAAGGAAGTTAAAAATGAAAAATTTAGACATAAACCAGCGATTGAAAAAGAAGAAAATAGAAATTCAGATAGTAAACCGAAATTTGGAGGTAGCATTAACCTCAAAAGCACAAGAAAGCTTAATAAAAGTAACACAACTGTAAAAGATAGCGAAATCCCCCTAGTACCTATCAATCCTAACCAATCCCAAAAAATCAAAAACGCCCAAATTCCTGTAACAAATCCTACGAAAGATATCCCAAGCTTAATAAGCATCCCCAGGAGCAACAAATTCCAACCACTAGACACTAGCGACAACTCAAGCACACAAGACTCATTTACTTCAAGTAAGCCGAAAACTAGGAAGGAAAATAAGTTAAGAAAAATTTTTCACAATAGCAAATACGAAAATACATATAAGGAGAGCGATAGTAACCTTTGGAAACATAAAAAAGTTACTCATCGGAAAAAATTAGAAAAGGAATCTCAAAAATCAAATGAGATATTGGAAATTGATAACAGAAATCAATGGGTTGATTTCAAAAATAAAGCAACAAGATTAAATAATATTACGGATAGTTTAGGAAAAATTGACGAACAAAACAATAGTTCGCCAGAGATTTGCGAAGGTATTGTTGAGCTTAACGAAAGCCAACAATCACAATTAGAAAAGCTTCTCGAAAATTAAATTAAAATACACCAGGGAAAAGAACATAGGGCGAATCATTTAATGAAACATAAAATAGACGTCCAAGGCCACGATCCCATTAAACAACGATATTACCACGTGAGTCCAAAAATTAAAGAAGTAATTTATCAAACAGTTGATAAATTATTAGAACAGGATATAATAAAAACCTCTTGTTGCGATTAGTCTAACCCTATAGTTATGATAAAAAAAAAACAGGGAAAGACTATAGATTCTGTTTATATTTCAGAAAGGTTAATAATATTACTAAAAAAGACCTCTACCCAATCCCACTCATGACAAAAAAAAATGGACACCTTAAGATCAGCAAAATATATTTCAAAATTTGATTTAAAGTTAGCTTATTTACAAATACCTTTGGGAGAAAACTCAAAACCAATAACAGCATTCACAGTCCCTGGAAAAGGGATGTATCAAATTAAAAGGATGCCATTTGGTTTAACCAATGCTCCAGCAACTTTCCAGAGACTTATGGACAAAATTATTACTCCAGACCTGAAACCAAACGTTTTTTATTATCTAGACGACATAGTAATTGTAACTCAAAATTTTGATGACCACTTGAAATACTTAAACATTGTTTTAGATAACATCAATTACGCAAACTTAACGATCAGCCCGGAAAAATGCGAGTTCGGCTGTTCGGAAATCAATTACTTAGGTTTTAAAGTTAACGACAAAGGACTCCAAATAAACGACGAAAAAATTCAGCCAATCCTAGAATTCCCTAAACCTAAAAATATTAAACAATTACAGCGCATAATAGGGATGACACACTTTGCCGAAATAATAGAACCAATAAACAGATTACTTAAAAAAATAAACCAATGGAATTGGGGATTGGAACAGGACGAGGCCTTCCCAAAAATTATAGATCTCCTAACTTCAGCACCAATTTTAACCTGATCAGATTTTACTCAACCCTTCCAACTCGAAACCGATGCGAGTAATACGGGGTTAGGAGCTGTACTCACGCAGACAATTGACGGTGTAAATTACGTAATCTCATACGCTAGTAGAAGCCTAAATGGCGCAGAATCTAGGTACTCGGCATCCGAAAAAGAATGCCTAGCGGTAGTTTGGGCCATACGAAAATTTAGGAAATATTTAGAAGGTTGCAGTTTTAAAGTAATCACCGACCACTTAGCGTTAAAGTGGCTGCATAACCTAAAAAATCCCACTAGCCGATTAGCCAGATGGGCATTGGAATTACTAGAATAAGACTAGGAAGTCATATATCGGAAAGGTAGTTCAAATTTCGTCCCTGATGCTCTCTCGAGATCAGGAGAATCAGCAAAAAATATAGCATTTGCGTTAGCTTGTAGCATAGAAAACCCAAAAGCGGAAGTTAGCGACAAAACAGATGACTGGTACTCTACTAAAATCAGACAAGTAACAAAAGACCGGAAGAACACGAAAAATGGCGAATTAGAGATTCGCAACTCTATTTTTACAGAACCGACCCACTAAAATCTACTTTCTTACCAGACTCTAACCCATGGAAACTCGTCGAACCTAAAAAATTACGACACCAAGTTCTAAATGAAAATCACGATGACTACTTCTGGCCAGGTATGTATTCAGAGATAATCAAATATGAAAAAAACTGTAAAACATTTTGAAGAACGAAACCGAGTAACCAACCAAAATTAGGACTAATGGGAAAAAGAATCTCCGAAGAAACATGGACCATGACTGCTGCAGATATCATCGGCCCGTTACCGATTTAAAAAAAGAGAAAGAATCAATATTTCTTAGTTTTCGTGGATCTTTTTACAAAATGGGTAGAGATAATCCCGATAAAAAAAGCGAACGGGATTACAATAGAGTCGGAATTTCATAAGCGTGTCATTTCGTGTTGGAGAACACCGCGGATCCTCCATACCGACAATGGCACGAAATTGGTCAACAAAACATTAAAAGACTCAACCGAAAAATTCGGTATCAGACATATCAAAACGCCAAAATATTGCCCCCAAGCAAACCCAACCAAGCGTTACAATAGGACAATTAAGCAAATTATTAAAACCTATCTAGACAACGATCATTCCACCTGGGACGAACATATAGATGATTTGCAGTTTGCAATAAACACTAGGAAAAATTCGTCTACCCAATTCACCGCGGCATTCCTAAATTTAGGCCACGAACTAAACCAACTCGATCGCTCAGAAAAAATATAGAAAACAATAGCGAAATCGAGTTTCAAGGCGTAGATAAGTGGACGGACAGGTTGAGAAGGCTAAAAGTTATTAAAGAGGAAGTTCAGACAAATTTAGACCAGTCAAATAGTAGATAGGCCAGCAATTACAATTTAAGAAGACAGGTAGAATTTAGAATAGGTTATAGGGTTCTTAAAAAGGTAACCAAACTGTCTAACAAAGCGGATAAAAAGGCTGGTAAGTTATACGACCAGTAAGAAGGTCCTTTCATTAATAAAAATAAAATTTCCCCAACAATCTACGATTTAAAAAATCAGAAAGACAAGAGTATAGGTAAATGGAACATAAACGATTTTAAATTGGAGAAAGCCAATACAGATTTAGGTAAATAACAGTATGAAAATTAATAACTTTCGGCTAGAAATTTAGATTTAAGTAATGGCCAAATGGCAGGGGATCAATGGTATCAATATAATAAACCGACCCATAACTCAAAACTCAAAAACTCGAACAATTAAAATACCGAATAAACTCACTAAACATTAAGAACAACAAAAGACAGAAGAATTCGTTTCCCTTTCAGAACAATGGACCACGCAACCAAATGCAAGCTGTGCATGAACCACATGGCGGAACCAAGCATAGTCTGCCACTTCAAGCGATGCAAGGCCCTAAAATGGCTAATTCTAAGAAGGGCAGGAGTGCCAGAGGATGCACTGAGATACCACCCCCATCGAGACATCAGAGAAATGCTGAAAAACGAAATGGCACAAGCAGAGCGGACAAAACAGGAGAGATGGGAGAGAGAGGAACACGAGAGGGAGCTCGAACAAGAAAAAAGGAAACTACAAGAACAAAGACTAATTCGAGTGAAACTCTACTTCGGACAATCGGAGGAAGAAAGAAGGGACATAGACAACCAATGAAAAAATCTGCGAAAGCAGAGACAAATAGAACTTACCAAACTATTACAAAAACTACAAATAAAACAAAACAAAAAAACTTAACCCCGCACAGTACCACTACAACTCTACCGATGCATTGAATTAATAATAAATGATTTATAGTTCCCCTAAACAAGACTTTCCAATAGCCTACAAACACAAGTACAACCACCTTTTTTTATATATGTTACAGGAATCAGAGAACTACGGAAAGAGAGCTGGAACCGAAAAATAATCGAGAGCACAGCTTACTTTCTAAACAACATCAAAGAAAACACAGAAACTTTTAAATGTCAATTCTGCGAAAGACTGATACCAGAGACAATATACATAATACACGACTCCTTCTGTAATAACAGACCCTACAGGTACAGAAAAAATTACACGACTCCGAGCGACGACGGAATAATATACAGACAGGGGGGTTGGGAAAATATCAACTGAAAAACCCAAAACTTACTACAAATTTATACAACTGAAAAAACAAATTAACAAATTATTCATTGACCTCGAAACTCTACAATACCTAGACAGAGAACTGAACCAAAACTCAGGCATATACCCGAACCCTTGCGGGGGAGAGGGGGTTTAACAGAGAGGTTACAATTAAAGCCAATCTGTCACGGCCCTGTACGAAGGGGTTGTCGGGCCGTGACCGATAACAGACGAAAGGCCCCGAGGGATCCCGAAGCCCCTGGCACCAAGCTCCATTTTTCACCTCTTCGCACCCATGATCAAAAAATACATGGTCTAGCCTTAAGCTCTCCCAGTTTCGTCCCCACTCGCGCTCTAACACAGCCAGCCATCATAGCACAAATATTATTAGAAGGTTTTAGAAAGATTTTACTGAGGTTTAAAAAGATTCGTATAGACTTCAAGTAGATTTCAAAGATTCCACAAAGGATTTAATAATTTTCTCCAGATTTTAGAAAGATTTCAAATATTTTACGAAGATTTCAGATATTTACCACAGATTTCGATGATGATTTCAATGATTTACCAAAGATTTAATAAATTTCTCAAATATTACCAAATATTTCACAGATTAAAAAAGTTGCACAAATATTTTGCAAAGATTTCGGATAGATTTCAAAGATTAAATAAACAATTCAATTATTTCACAAAGATTTCCCATAGATTTCAAAGAGTTAACAAAGATTTCGATAATTTCACAAATATTATTAGAAGGTTTTAGAAAGATTTTACTGAGGTTTACAAAAAATCGTATAGACTATAGGCAATGTTACATTATTTCATTTGCGTTAAAAGGTAAAATTCTGCAGGTGCATTGAGAGGTTATGTTATCCATATTTCTTCTACATTACAAGGATAAGATGTTATACATTGTTAAATATTTTATATTATCTATAGCACAAATGAAATTTTTTTCAAACTTACTTCTTGATTTATAAAATGTACAATTTCTTTATCTTTTACTTGAAATCTTCGCTCATGACAATTACGTCATTTCAAATATACTTCATTCTCGCGCGCTCATATATCCAATATGGCTAGCTGTGGTAGAATTGATTCCTATTGGTTACCTTTTTTATGAGTTGCGCGTGGCTAGACCATGTATTTTTTGATCATTGTGCGCACTGTGGCTATACCTTAATGTTTTTTGTTCCATGGTTGCGTACATGTGTAGCAGCAACAAGAAATACATGGCTGCCTCTTCGGCTATCTCCTAGATTTTTTCTCGAAACGATTATCGTTGATTCGTGTGGAAGTTTTTAAATAGCAATAATAAACTCAAGGTAAGGTCTAAGCGTCCATTAATTCAAAAACTTTCAACAGGATCTTTGTTTTGCTCACGATTGTGTCAAATAAGCAAGTTTTTGATTCGTAAATATTATAACTGCACCTCGTTTCGACTTTGCCGTGTAAACATTGAGTCGATTCGGCTTTTGAAAAACTTCTTTTCTCCCCTTCAAGGAATTCCACTGGACTCTGAAAACTCTTCAGACTACTCGGCCACGTGTAACTGAAACGTGCCTGAACCCGCAACGGGTGTCGGATGTGATTTTCACTGGCCGTTTTTGATTATGGACTCTGCTTGGTATTGCGGTGAGTATTCTAGCCAGTCTGCCATTCAGTCATTTCTCTCCTATTCGAGTCGGGATCGTGGAAATAGACCAAGGACACATTTTAAACACAGAATCCACTATTTTTCTTGATAAATTCGGGACTTCCAGTGGCCTCAATTGTGCACTTCGCTTTTTTCGCCATTTCAGGCACTGTTTCTTTGCCTGTGGACTTTAATGACTAGGCTAAACACTATTTGATGACTAACATTCCGTACGAAAAGTATCAGGCACTGCTTCCTCTGAGATAAAACTTGAAAAAAGTGAAACTAAATAAATCAGAAGAATGTTATCAATGTCAGCAATTATTTATTTGTGAAATATTTTTTTAAAGTGCCGGGTAAGTTACTTTTTTTTTGAGTAACTAGAAGATTGGGCGCGTTACGCGCTCTAATTTCCCTTACTTTAGATAAAAATCTACTAAGTGGAACTACTTTGTCAAAAAATCATTTTTTTGTTGTTGATGATTAAACATTTTAGTTGAAAAATCTTTTTTCTTGATCATAATTAAACTATTTTATATATAATTATTATCAATTTATATATACGTTATATACATTATACATTGTTTGTTTATTAAACTATTTTGTTATCATTTTTTAAAATTAAAATTTAACTATTCCATGTTTGGTTGAACATTTCTTCAGTTGAAAATTCAACATTTGTTTGAAAACTTTTGTATTTCGTTGAAACTTTGTCTTTTGTGGTAGAATATTATTAATCTTCTTGGTGATCAATTCATCCTTTTAGTTGATAATTAATTTCTTTGGTTAAAATTTTAAATATTAGGTTAAAAATTCATTTTAAAATTCAAAATTAGATCAAAAATTCATTTCTTTGATTGAAAATTAGTTTTTTTAATTGAAAATTTATCTTCTTTGATAGACATTTAATCTTCTTGGTTGAAAATTCATCTATTTTATTGGAAATTTAACTATTTTTTTGAAAATTCATCTATTTTGTTAAAAATTGGTCTATTCGTAGAAAATTCATCTTTTGAGTTGAAAATTCAACTATTGGCTTAAAAATTCATTTTTTTGTTTGTTAAAGATTCATTGTTTTAGTTAAAAATTAATTTATTTGACTAAAAATTTAAATATTTTGTTGAAAATTCGTTTCTTTTTGGGTAAACCTAAATTTTTGTTTAACTGGAAATTTTAGTATTCCATGTTTGGTTAAAGATTTATCTTCTTCACTTGAAAAGTTCTCTATTTTGTTGAAACATTGTCTTTTGTGGTAGAATATTAATCTTCTTGGTGATTAATTCATCCTTTTAGTTGATAATTTATTTTCTTTGGTTAAAAATTCATTTGAAAATTCAAAATTAGATTGAAAATTCATTTCTTTGATTGAAAATTAGATTTTTTTAAATTAAAAATTAATTTTAAAACTGAAATTTCAATTATTCCATTTTTTGTCGAAAATTTATCTTTTTTTTATAGACATTTAATCTTCTTGGTTGAAAATTCATCTATTTTGTTGGAAATTTAACTATTTTTTTGAAAATTCATCTATTTTGTTAAAAATTTGTCTTTTTTTCGTAGAAAATTCATCTTTTGAATTGAAAATTCAAGTATTGGTTTAAAAATTCATTTTTTTGTGAAAGATTCATTATTTTAGTTAAAAATTAATTTCTTTGGCTAAAAATTTAACTATTTTGTTGAAAATTCGTTTTTTTTTTAATGAAAATAAATTTTTTTAACTGAAAATTTTACTATTCCATGTCTGGTTAAGATTTATCTTCTTCACTTGAAAATTTCTGTATTTTGTTGAAACATTATCTTTTGTGGTAGAATATTAATCTTCTTGGTGATTAATTCACCTTTTTGCTTGATAATTCGTTTCTTTCGTTAAAAATTTATATATTAGGTTAAAAATTCATTTGAAAATCCAAAATTAGATTAAAAATTCATTTCTTTGATTGAAAATTAGTTTTTTTTATTAAAAATTAATTTTTTAAACTGAAAATTCAATTATTCCAGTTTTTGTCGAAAATTTTTCTTTTTTCATAGACATTTAATCGTCTTGGTTGAAAATTTGTCTATTTGGTTGGAAATTTAACTTTTTTTTTTAAATTCATCTATTTTGTTAAAAATTTGTCTTTGTAGAAAATTCATCTTTTGAATTGAAAATTCAAGTATTGTATTAAAAATTCATTTTTTTGTTAAAGATTCATTATTTTAGTTAAAAATTAATTTATTCGACTAAAAATTTCACTATTTTGTTGAAAATTCGTTTTTTTGGGGGGTAAACATACATTTTTTTTAACTGAAAATTTACCTATTCCATGTTTGGTTAAAAATTAATTAATCTTCACTTTGAGAATTCATTTTTTTTTATCGAAGATTCATCACTAAAATTTATCTGGTCTAATGTTAATGATTCATCATTTTAGTTGAAAATCTTTGTTTTGCTAATAATTTAACTATTTTGTTATTATTATTTTAACTTAAAAATTTAACTATCCCATGTTTGGTTGATCATTTATCGTCTTCAGTTAAAAATTCAACATTTGTTTGAAAACTAGTTTTTTTATTGAAAAATAATCGATTTTTTTTTATAGATATTCAATCTTTTTGGTAGAAAATTTAACTATTTCGTTGAAAATTTACTTTATTTGCTTAGATACTTATTATTTGCTTGAAAGTACATGTATTTTGTTGAAAATTATTCTTTTTTGGTAGAAACTTAGTCTTTTTAAATTGAAAATTAATTTTTTTAACTAAAAATTCAACTTCCACTTTTCGTCAACATTTTTTTGTTGATATACATTTAATCCTTTTGGTTGAAAATTCATCTGTTTGGTTGAAAATTTAACTATTTTGTCGAAAATTTATGTTATTTGGTTAAAAACTGATTTCTCTAATTTAATAATAAACTATTCTATTTTGTCGAAAATATGTCTTTTTTTGTTGTTGTAGAAAATTGATCTTCTGGGTTGAAAATTGATCGCTTTTGTTGAATATTTGTCTTTTTTGGTAACAATATAACCTTCTTGGTTAAAAATTTAACTATTACGTTACAAAGTTATTTTATTTTGTTAAAAACTTATTTCTGTAACTTAATAATAAACTATTCTATGTTTTGTTGAAAATTTATGTTTTTTAGTTGAAAATTCATCTATTTTGTCGAAAATTTGTCTTTTGTTTTTTGGTAGAAAATTCATCTTCTGGGTTGAAAATTCATCTCTTTTGTAGAAAATTTGTTTTATTTTTGGTAACAATATATACCCATTTTGGTTGAAAATTAAACTAGCAGGTTAAATATTTGGTTAAAATTCATCTGTTTGTTTGAAAATTTAACTATTTCGTTGAAAATTGATTTTATTTGGTTAAAAACTTATTTCTGTAATTTAATAATAAACTATTCTATTTTTTGTTGAAAATTTATGTTTTTTAGTTGAAAATTTGTCTTTTTTGATAGCAATATAACCTTTTCGATTGAAAACTCAACTATTAGGTTAAAAATTCCATTAAAAATAAAATATTTGGTTGAAAATTCATGCATTTCGTTAAAAATTATTCTTTTTTGATAGAAAATTAGTTTTTTTATTCAAAAATAATCGAACGTTTTATCGAAATTTAATCTTCTTGACAGAAAATTCATTTGTTTTGTAGAAAATGTAACTATTTCGTTGAATATTTATTTTATTTGCTAGAAGATTGGGCTATGCGCTATGCGCTCAAATTCCCCTTTATTTAGATAAAAATCTACTAAGTGGAACTACTTTGTCAAAAAATCTTTTTGTTGTTGATGATTAATCATTTTAGTTGAAAAATCTTTTTTCTTGTTCATAATTTAACTATTTTGTTAACATTTTTTTAAATTAAAACTTAACTATTCCATATTTGGTTGAACATTTATCTTCTTCAGTTGAAAATTCAACATTTGTTTGAAAACTTTTGTATTTTGTTGAAACTTTGTCTTTTGTGGTAGAATATTAATCTTCTTGGTGATCAATTCATCCTTTTAGTTGATAATTAATTTCTTTGGTTAAAAATTCAAATATTAGGTTAAAAATTCATTTGAAAATTCAAAATTAGATTGAAAATTCATTTCTTTGATTGAAAATTAGTTTTATTTTTAATTAAAAATTAATTTTTTAAACTGAAAATTCAATTATTTCATTTTTTGTCGAAAATTTATCTTTTTTTATAGACATTTAATCTTCTTGGTTTCTAAATTCATCTATTTTGTTGGAAATTGAACTATTTTGTTGAAAATTCATCTATTTTGTCCAAAATTTGTCTTTTTTGTTTTGTAAAAAAATCATCTTTTGGGTTGAAATTTCCACTATTGGATTAAAAATTAATTTGTTGTTGTTAAAGTTTAATTATTTCAGTTAAAAATTAATTTCTTTGGATAAAAATTTAAGTATTAGGTTAAAAATTGATTTGAAAAATAAAAATTAAATTGAAAATTCATTTCATTGATTGAAAATTTAATTATTTTATTTTTTGTTGAAAATGTATTTTTTTTATAGACATATGACCTCCTTGGTTAAAAATTCATCTGTTTGGTTGAAAATTTGTCTTTTGTTGATAGAAAATTCATATTTTGGTTTGAAAATTCAAAATTAGATTAAAAATTCATTTCTTTGATTGAAAATTAGTTTTTTAAATTGAAAATTAATTTTTTTGAACTAAAACTTCAATTATTCAATTTTTTGTTGAAAATTTATCGTTTTTGATAGACATTTAATCTTCTTGGTTGAAAATTCATCTATTTTATTAGAAATTTAACTATTTTGTTGAAAATTCATCTTCTTTGTCAAAAATTTGTCTTTTTTTTCGTAGAAAATTCATTTTTTGTTGTTGAAGTTTAATTATTTTAGTTAAAAATTAATTTCTTTGGTGACAAATTTAACTATTAGGTTAAAAATTGATTTAAAAAATCAAAATTAAATTGAAAATTCATTTCATTGATTGAAAATTTAATTCTTTTATTTTTTGTCGAAAATGTATTTTTTTTAGACATATGATCTTCTTGGTTAAAAATTCATCTGTTCGGTTCAAAATTTGTCTTTTGTTGATAGAAAATTCATCTTTTGGTTTAAAAGTTCAAAATTAGATTAAGAATTTATTTCTTTGATTGAAAATTAGTTTTTTTAGTTGAAAATTAGTTTTTTTTCTAACTGAAAATTCAATTATTCCATTTTTTGTCGAAAATATATCTTTTTTGATAGACATTTCATCTTCTTGGTTGAAATCTCATCTATTTTGTTGGAAATTTAACTATTTTGTTGAAAATTCATCTATTTTGTTAAAAATTTGTCTTTTTTTTTGTAGAAAATTAATTTATTTTGGTAGATGAAAACTCAACATTTTGGATAAAATTTTTTATCTTCATTGATTGAAAAATCTTTTTTAAATCAAAAAAGATTAATTTTAAACAAAATAAAAATTAATTTTGAACCAAACAGTTACATCAACAACTAAATAGTTGAGCTTTCAAGCAAAAAATACAAATTTTTAACAAAATAGTTAAACTTTTAACTGAAAAAATGACTTCATAAAAATAGTTAAATTTTCAAACTACAAAGATGTATTTTCAACCAACTGTTGGAATTAAAAAAAAAAGATTAAAATTTAACCAAAAACAGTTGAACTTTTTAGTGAAAAATGTAAGTTTTTTAGAAGACAATTAAATTTTCAGCAAAAAATTTAATTTTCAATCAAGATAGACGAATTTTAAACCAAATAGTTTAAACTTTAACTAGAAAAGCCAAATTGTTTGAACTCAAAATGGAATCGTCAAATTTTTATTTGAAAAAACGAATTTAGAAAAGAAAAGAATTTTCAACCAGTTGAATTTATTTAATGAAGACGAATATTTAACTAAATATTTGAATCCTCAACCAAAAAGATGAATTTCCTACCACATGTAGAATTTTCAACTTATAAACAATATATTTCCAATCGAAAATGGAATAGTTAAATTTTAAGATGAAAAAATTAATTTTCAAACCAAAGAAAAGAATTTCCAACAAAAAAGTTACATTTTCAACTAAGAAGATTTATGTTCTAGAAAAAAAACGAATTTTTAACATACATCGTTTTTCAATAAAATTGTTGTCCTATGATTTATGAACAAGAAATTTAATTGTCTATCAAATATCAAATAGTTTCCTTTTTAACCAAATGGTTGATTTTTAACCATAAATATGAATTTTCATAAAAAAAGTAAATGTTTCAACAAAAGAGATACATTTTTAACTAAAATAATTAATCTTCAATCAAAAAAGGGGCTGGGAAAAGTAGTATAACTGTAAACCATTTGGTTGAAATTTCAACAAAAAGAATTAAATTTTTTAATGAAAAACAGTTGAATTTAATGAAAAAAGACGAATTTTTTTATAAAAATGTTGAATTCTCAAACAATAGAGACTATTTTCAATTAAAGAGTTGCATTTCTATCCCAAAAAGATGAATATTTAACAATAAGAATAATTTTTGACCAAAAAATAGAAACTTTCAACAAAATACATGAAATTTTAACCGAATAGTGTAATTTTTAACTAGAAAAGATCATTTTTTAATTTTGAATATGAAATGTTAACCAAAAAATTAGTTAAATTTTCAACCAAAGAGATTAATTTTTAACTAAAATAATGAATATAGCTTCACAAGAATTTGAATCTTCAAAAGAAATAATAAATTTTGAACAATGTAGTTCAACCAAGTATTTAAATTTTTTACAAAAAAATATGAATTCTTAACAAAATAGTAGCATTGGCAACAAAATAATTCAATTTTTTAAATTTCTCAAAAACATGGAGAAAATATGGGAGAAAAAGCAGAATTCATTAAAAAAGGAGAAAATAGGGGAATCAGGGAAAGAGTATGAAGTCTGAAATATGATGATTATCTCGAAAATGATTAGGATCTCTCTCATTGACATCAACCGTAGATTTTGGCGCTACCTCCTCCATCCTTTGTAATTAGCTATGAAAAAAACAAAATTACGATTTTTAAATGAAGGTTAATTTTTAAGAGTTGTCCAGTTAGTGGTCCGATACTATGCATTGGTAGCGTATGAACATATTTTATTTATTTTGTTAAACAAGCTCTTTTATTGAAACCCCTTTTCTTTGTATCATATGTACATTGAATAAATACGTGATTGATTCACATAAAAATTTTATTATCTCGATGTTTCAGCTTGTCCCGATTTAAATAAAAAGCATCAAGCTTCGCGAAGTGCCCCAGTTCATGGTGACCAGATACTTTCTCTTCGTACAAGAAAGTTCAATGATATTTTTTACAGGGACGCGAACTTTGTCCTTAAACCACTCCTAACATATGCACATTTCGTAGAAAGGGGTGATGTCGTATTTGCTAGGCGCATCGATCTTGATGATACTGATAATCATGCATTGTTGGATAACGAAGGTCATGTGATTATATTACAATCCGGACTTTTCAGAAGAATCTCCGATGAACAAATTAGGGAATATAATATAATCAAACCTATTCCACCAACACCACCATCAACAGATCGTCGACCTTCTCCATCCAGAAGCCCCACCTTCAGAAAATACTTGAAATGAAAAAACAATTTCGTTTGTGATTCGAAGACAAATCAAAACGTTACAAGCTATTCAACTTACCTCAGAAAGTAGATACATCATGTTCCTCAATAAAACTGTAATTTCTAATGGTAAATTACATGCTTTTAAAAATGTATCATTGGAACAAATAAATATATGAAACATATGTGCACATTTTCTTAAACATTTTCTGTTGGTCTTAGTTGTTTCAGAACTTGTGCTTGTACGAACAATCCTACATGTTTTTAGATATTCTACATAGGTTTTGTAAGTCAGAGAAAAAGTTGTCTTGAAACAAAAGCATCGTCCTTTCGCCTGTTTTGTTTCGACAAACGGATAATGTTTGCTGTAGAAAGACTCTTTTTGAGACAAATAAAAATCCACTTAACCTTAAGTTTAAGAGGAACTTCCATTTGTGTCAAGAAACATCCTTTTGACACAATGCATGTTCATGTATGTTCCTTCCCAAAGTTTATAAGATCTTAGTACGATTTTGTGGATAAGGATTGTGGGTCAGAGCAAATCATACAGTATCTTACATAGAGGAAGGTTTTAGGATTTTATAGAAACACCCCTCACGTAATTTGTGGATGATCCCTTAGAATACTTGGAACACAGAAAAATCTTGGATTTGAATTTTGTTCCAGGTCATTTTCCTACAAACTCATATTGAACTTTGTTACGTGTTATGTTCACTCTCTTGATCAATATAAAAACTGAAAAATAATTGAATCGCTTTTAATGTTCGTATTGCTCATGAACCAAGTATGGCAAAACATAATCAGAAATAAACCAGGATGTGCATGCCCTTTTAAATGAAAATTTATTTTATGTGTGTAAAGAATTTCTGAAACCATATTTAAAAATATTCTGATTTGAAAGTTAGAAAATATGCCAATCCCAAAAGTCTTTTTTCAAAAGTTTGAAAAGCCCCAATTATTATTGTCCGTTGATGTGAAACATGAGTTTTAGTTTGGCCATTGTGGATAGCGGCATGCACTTGTAAATTATTTTATCTCGTTTCCCTCCTGGCTTTGACCGTGATATCGACGCGAGGGAAGCACAAGTGCCCGCTTAATCAAAGGAGCAGAAAAAAAGGAGAATGCCGAGGAGTAATGCATAGTTTTGATAAAGATCCCTGACGAGCTGCGAATCGTGCGTCGCATCGCGGATGGAACCAACAAGGCGTATCGCTCGCAAAACAAACATAAACTCACTCGACCAATGGTTGCGCATCGATAGATATATAACTGTGGCCAGTAAACTTCTGCCTCTCGGTTCTAGTTGCATTAATGCATTTTGCATTTTGCAAGCAACAAGCCGGCCAATTCCTGGGCGCGATATCGCACAAACGTGTAAACGTGACCATTTCTAGTTCCATAAATGCAAATCTATGTATATGTGTGTTTGTGTGCATCTGTGTTTTGGCTTTTATATGTATGCGTTAGTGTGCAAAGTCCACATACAAATCTCGTTTGCGAAACTGCACGACGAACATAGAGATACGACAACCTAGATGAGGAGGAATTCTGCTCGTCGGGTGTAAACGAATCCGTGACTTACGTCACACAATGTGATATGAGAAATCATACTTCTAGTTAGACAAATTTCAAATTCCAAATTTATTTAGACTACTACACCCACAAAAAGATTTGTTTGAATGAATAATATTTTGGTTGAATCAACTCTAATAGAAATTGGGTACTATATGGGCAACAAAATATTTGTTTGACCCAAGAAAATTTGTTGGTTACAATCAATTATTTTGGGTGATCCAAGTAGAACTTCTGGTTAATACAAACAAGTCTTGCTCAATACAAGAAAATATTTTAGTTTATTCAAATAAGTCTTTTTGCTGGTTCGAGAAAAGATTTTCGTTCATGTGGCCATAACTTGTAGCATCAAAGGACAATTACACGGCAAGCCATTTGCTGTATAAATTGTGTAGGAACGTTTGTTTGCAATCACACAGATTAAAATAGTCCTGCTATTTTTTTTACATAATCCTTATCCCAATCGATTTTATTTCCGGATCACTTATTTTGATTATGATCACCGAGATGCAGACAAACATTGTCTTTTTACTTCAAACTATGAACTCTTGCGCATTTCGAATATAGTAAAATTCTATTTAAATGATTTGATAGATTCAAAAAGAAATTTTTTTGAATCAATACAATATTTTCTAACATCAAGGAAAGGATTCAACCCAAAACTTTGATTGATTGAAACAATCGAATTTCGTTGAATGAACAAAATTTTTGTTTATTCAACCAAAATGTTTTCTGAAATCAACCAAATAGGGTTGAAAAACAATTTTATTGAACAAAGACAATTGCTCTCAAGAGTCTTCTAAAGATTTCCTAGAAATGTCATTTGAACAAAAAAATCTCCTTTGAAATTACTACTATATCTCAAAATTTTAAGGTAATCGGTTCAATACTTTGTATTATTTTTTCAATGGAATTCACTAATAATATGTGGTTTTTAGTTGTTGATTTATATTAATTTTTTAAACAAATGTTTATTTTGATGCATCTGGAAAAAAATTTCCATTTTTACACTACTACACTAAACTTGTTGTCAATCGGTTTGATAGATTACCTGATCAATATTGTATGAAAGATATAAATTTATCTTAAATATACTTATTTATATTATTCCTTTGACGAAATCATTTATAATATGTTGTTTTTTAGTTGCTGATTTATATTTTTTTTAAGGAATGCTCATTTTGATGCATCTAAAAAAAATTCTATTTTCATCCTAGTACTTTATCTTATTATGTGATGCTAATCAGTTTGATAGATTATCAAATCAATATTGTATCAAAGCTTTGCACTTTTCTTTAAAACTTAATATTACTTTTTTTTTGAAACCCAATAATAATATGGTGTTTTTCAGTTGTTGATTTATATCAACTTTTCAAAGAATTTTTCATTTTGATGTTTCCGGAAAAAAGTTTCCAATTTTACTCTACGTTAAAATTTGATGCTAATCGGTTTGATAGATTATCAAATAAACGTTTTACAAAAGCTATACATTTTCCTTCAATATTTTATATTATTTCTCTCGTAAAAACCAATAATAATTTGTTGTATTTCACTTGTTTATTTTTATTAGTTTTTTGAGGAAAGCATATTTTGATGCATCTCGAAAAAAAGTTTCATTTTGTACACTAATAACTAATACTTTATCTTAAAATTTCATGTCAATCGGTTTGATAGATTATCAAATCAATATTGTATCAAAGCTATTCATTTTTTTTTCAATACTTTATATCATTTCTCTTATGTAATTCAATAATAATATATTGTATTTCAGTTGTTGATTAATATTAATTTTTTAAAGGTATGCTCATGTTGATGCATATGGAAAAAAATTTATATTTTTATCTTACTACTTTATCTTAAAATTTGATGCTAATCGGTTTGATAGATTATCAAATCAATATTGTATTGGAGGTTTTCATTTTTCTTCAGTACTTTTTTAAAATGAAAATCAATAATAATATGTTGTTTTTCAGTTGTTGATTTATATGAGCTTATTAAAGGAATGTTCATTTTGATGCATTCGGAAACAAATTTTCTTTTTTTACCCTACTACTTTATCTTCAAATTTGCTGATAATGGGTTTGATAGATTATCAAATCAATATTGTATAAAAGCTACACATTTTTCTTCATTACTTTTTATTATTTCTTTTATAAAAACCAATGATAATTTCTTCTTTTTCAGTTGTTGATTTATATCAATTTTTTAAGGAATGAACATTTAATGCATCTGGAAAAAAATTCCATTTTTTACACTTATTCTTTATCTTAAAATTTAATGTCAATCGCTATCATCAAATCAATATTTTATGAAAGCTATATGAATTTTCCTCTGATACTTTATTTTGTTTTATGAAAACCAATAATAACATATTATTTTTCAGTTGTTGATTCATATCAATTTTTTAAACAACAAACATTCTGATGCGACTGGACAAAAAAATTGCAGTGAAAGGTGTTGATGTGCTAATCGGAAAAATGCTTTGATAAATAATAAACATTGAGCGTTTACCTTCCAAGTATGAATATGTACAGATTTGAAACAATTTCCCTTAATTGATGTTTACGTGTGTATAAAATCGCTTATTCCAGAAAGTTCCCTGAATATTGTTAAAATAAAAGCAAGTGCTAAGCATTCGATATCGCATTAATATTGATTAATTGCATGCGACACATTATGATGTGTGATTCCGGAGAAATAACGTCTTCCAGGAATATGTATTCGGCAAGCAAAGTCGGCAAATTATTATAACTGGAAACACGACAACTACAGCAATTCATTAAAGAGAGTACATGGCGAAACAAGTGTACGAATTATAATTCGCATAAGCATTACCGCAGCATATGCACTTCATCAATTACAATTTAGAAATCTCGAGTACTTTTTTATGAATTTGTAATTACTCAGTTAAATTGAATTATTTTCAAATTTAAAGATATATAATCTCTTTTGAAGTCATTTTTTGCTAAAGTAGCATCATCAATCGCACGATACGCGCACCTGTATAGTTTCTTGATTTATGGGGAAAAAAATAATTTTTAATACAAAATAAATATTTCGAATTACTATTTTTTTGAGTTAATATGAATATAGATGTTCTAAGAATATTTGATGTTTCAATTAAATGAGCTTTTTATTTTATATAACAAAACAGTTGAATTAATTCAAAAAAGATTATCTATTTTCCAAAAGAGACGAATTTTCTATTAAAAGTTTAATTTTTAAGCAAATAATTGAATTTTCTAACATTACTATTAATTTTCTGCCAGAAATGACTAAACAAAAAAGATTTTGATTTTAAATAAAAAAAAGTTAAATTCATAAAAAAAATTTAACATAATAGTTGAATCTTCCACCAAACAGATGAATTCTCAATCAAGAAAATTAATTTCCTGCCAAAAAAATTCAATTCGCAACAAAATCGTTACATTCTGATATGTGAATTTTCAACAAAGTAGTTTAACTTTTAACCAAGTAATTTTGAATCAATTTAACTTGAATTTATACAAAAAGACAAATTTTCAATAAAAATGATGAATCTTCAAGCAAAAAAAAATGAATTTTTAACAAAATAGTTCAACTTTAAACCAATTAGTTTCATTTTCACTCCAAGGAGATTTTAATTTTAATTAATAACTGTTGAATCCATACAAAAAATTGTATACAAAATAGTTGAATCTTCAACAAAAAAGATGAATTTTCAAATATTATAGTTGATAGTTCAATTTAAAAATATTTTCAATTTCAACTCAAAAATATTTTAATTCATTTGAAAAGACGAATATTCAAAAAAATGGTTGAATCCTCAGCTAAAAATTATTTCAATTTTAAGCCGAACATTTGCATTTTTATTAGAAAAATATGAAATTTCTACCAAAAGGGATGAATTTTCAAGCTAAAAAGAATCTTGAACAAAATTGTTATTTGCAACAACATAAAATTGTTCAGTCAAGAATAAACCAATTTTGTAGGAAAATTATAGTTTGAAGGAAAAATCATTTTTAATATAAAATAAAAATTTCAAATGACTTTTATTTGTTAATTTAAATTCAATAATATTTTTTTCAAATTTGAAATATATCGAAAAAGTATCTAGGAAATTCCTAAGAAATTTTCTTTATTTTACAGGATTTGAAAGATTGTTAGGAAAAATTTGAGTAGTTTCAAAGATACTTAAGACTTTTTGACGCTTGGAAAAAATTTAAGAATATTTTATAAATTTTCGGAAATCTTTCAAAGTTTGAAAATATTTGTAATCTCTTCAAAATTCCTAAATATCTTTAAAACTGACTCAAATTATTTTAAAACTTGTTTTGAAATCTTCCCGGTTCATTTTTGACAATTTTGGAATTCTTTTGTAATGTTTTATAATGTTTTTAAATATTCTCTTAAAATTAGTTTTCAAAAATAATCACTTTCAATATTCCCAGAAAAATAATTCAATATTTTCCGAGAAATCTTAAGAAAAGTTTTTTGTTCTCTTGAAACCTTTCAAAATTCTTAAAGAGCTTTTAAATTTTTTAATCCAAATATTCAAAAATCTACATTTTGTTTCGAATAAAATTATTTTTGTATCCTTCCAACACTTCTAAATATTTTTCGAAATTTTAGGAAATCATTTAAAATGTTAAAAGTATTTTGAAATATTTTCTTTAAATTAGATTAAGAAAAAAATAATTACATTTTTCCTGGCATATTATTTATAATTATAATTTTCTCTTTCATCAATAGTGTTTAGAAAAATTTAGAAATTAGCCTTATCATTAAATAGAATTACTTGTTTGGAAATTTAGATTTACTTAGTTGATGGTATACAAATTTTGTGATATTCAGTAATTTATTTATTATTTTAATTTTAATAATTCATTAACATTTACTTAGAGTTTTTGAAATCTGAAACTAAATGGAATTTTATTTTAAACTCTTGTGTTCATTTGCACGCGTGGAATTGTTTAAGGCTTCTCGTTCGATCACCGAAGTTAAGGAGCGCTTGACTCGGTTGTAATCGGATGGAAGCCGTCGTACTAGAAAATTTTATAATTTTTCAATTAAATTTATTCTTCTTTGTGTTTGATTAGTGCTTAATTAATGGTTGTTAGGTCTATCTCTACCTACTGATAATTACATTTTTTTCATATTTAATTGTCGATTATTAAGTTATTTTTATTATTGATAATTATTCGTTCACCAAGTAAATTCATTTAGTGATAATTAAACTAAATATTCAGTCAAATGTTTTTAAATCTTCAGTTGAATTTCACTATTTGAATAAGTGTCAACAATTTTTAGTTTATGGTATTTGACTAAAAGATTTGTGACATTTTTATTAAATTGATTGATTTAGATATAAAGAGATTATTTCAACTTTTCTTTTTCAGTAATTCATTCTCTACTTTTATTTAAAAATGATATAAAAATTATGATCGAACCCGAATTTAAAGAATTGATCTAAATCCTATTGAAGAATATGAAAAATAAAAAATTGTCGCATACGGCAATATTATTCAAATTTTTTTAAAAGTTAATTCTTTTCAATTGAAAAGTATACTATAATATTTTTGGTTCAGACTTTGGTTGAAAATTTAATGATTTTTTGAAAAATGAAATACTTTGTTGAATATTGAACTGGTTCATTCAGAATTCATTTTAATAGTTGAAGATTCATCTCTTTGATTGAAAATTTAATAAATTTATTGAAAATATGTTTTTTCTTGGTTGAAATTTAATTTTTCAAGCTGAAAAATGAACTAATCCAGTTTTTCTTTAAAATTGATCGTTTTTAATTAAAAATTCAACTATTTAGTTTAAAAGTTTTTGTGGGGGATTTAACTATTTCGTTTCAAATTCTTCTTCCTTGGTTGAATTCAACTGTCATTAATTTAAAATTTAATTTTTTTCGGTTTTATCATCACCTATTATATCTTTTGCTCTTGTTTTTGGTCGAAAATTTATGTTTTTTATTTGAAAATCAAACTATTTGTTTGAAAATATATCTATTTAGTTGAACATTCAACCAT
>JAABKJ010001629.1:0-30150 GCA_011634705.1 Andricus grossulariae
AAAAGAAAACATAAATAATGAAAAATGAAACTGTAGAATCGGATAGTCTGAAACATTCCATAAGAATTCCTGAGAAAAATAATCATTAAATATCTCAAGACTTCATCACATGTATTTGAAGCATTTCTTTAAGGTTTCAATTTTTGAAAAGAAAAATCAAGTCAAACCTTCCAATAGCCGATGAAACCGAATCGAGAAGTCGGGCCTCGGGGAGCTCGGGTTCGTACTCGGGCTTCGCGCATCGTGCATTTTCGGCTTTACACGAGGCTGACCGAACGCATCGCGTAACAGAGCCGACTCACCGAATACTGCCGAATACTCACCCGCGTCCACTTTTTACGGTCGAGTATTTCTATTCCTGTGTCTTACGGCCCAAGTACCGTTGTCTACTTTTTTCTGCCACTGTTCTATTTCTGCTTTTTACAGACGTGAAATTATATCCAATTTTTTTAGGTACTTTTCTATAGCTGCTTATTACTCACCCTCGAGATATTTCCACTTTTTGTTATCAGCCGTTCAAATAATTGCAGTTGTGATTTCTAATTCCAAACTTGTTGTACAGAAGGGCAAGAAATGACGTTTAATTAAATATTTTTGCAAAACCAATTATTGACAATTATTTTAATCTATTATATTTTTATGTTTCAGAATAAGCTTAAGCAGAACCCTACAATACAGTTCGACGGAAGCGAAGGGGTGAGTCTAATTTTTGTAGTAACCATGTATTCAAGGAAAGGGATATTTTGAAAATCAGAAACTTGCTTAAGCACTTCATGAATGGAATAATGCTCTTGTCTTTATAAATCACTTCATGGGATTTTAAAAATTACATTTCTCTCTGATTTGAATTATACACCAAGCCTAAATTGAGATTCCCATTTAATACACTTTGTGAGATGCAAGCGTCGAGATGGTAGATCTGTATTTGTGTTTTTAGATAAGTTCCTCGTCGACAAACTGAGTTTAGGATCCTCTCGGCAATCAAACGAACGAGTAATTAACCTCATTAATCCAGCTGCCAACAAACGTATCCCTAACCTTGCATTGCGTGCCTTTCGTTTCCGCGAAATATTCGTAACACAGTAATTATGTTTTTCCTGCTTTTTACATGTGAAAGTTGTGTAATAATTCTTATTGTTTAACATTTTTTTGCTTGAATGCCAAAATTATGACTTCATAGGCTCTAAAATTATAATTTTGATTTCACTTTGAAAAACGGACATTTACAAAAGATTGAACTGCCTAAGCGAATCTTTGTTGCTTTGTTATATAATAGTAGTGCGCTTTTACATTTAATTAACCTTGGGCCTTCCGGCACTCGCGAATAAAATGAAGAAATTCTTCGTGACTTTGAGAGAAAAAAGAAGTGAGAGTAAACTGGAAACCTCGAGCTACGAATCGACGGCCATATTGTATGCATACAAGGGATACGATATCTTTCGGATTGTATACATGAAGGTTCTTCGGTGAAGGCGATCGAGGTCGCAGCCACAAGGTTATACCATTTTCTCCATTCGTCTGACTTCTTAAATTCTTCTGACACGAAGCCACGTCCTCAATTCAATTCTGTCATTAAACATTTATCGTTCACACAACAATTATGAATACATCTTTCAAAAAATGTTTTCGAAAAACTAAACAGTTTATCGATAGCGAAACAAACGTCATGTCTGGTGATAACGAGCTACTTTGTTTAACTAACATAATTTTGGTGAATATTGCCACATAATACGTGAAAAATGCTATTCGAATTCATGCTCTACTGTGAAAAGTAAAAATTTTAAGTTTACGCCTTGACAATGGAAAACAAGCGCATTGCTTTTCCTAGCGATTCCAGTTCTTATAAAATTGTTTTTCACGCCCAGTGATACAATTTTAAAGTTTCGTTTACTTCTAAATGGCTCGGAACAAATACAATAGTATCGGAATACCAATTCAGTGAAGAAATATTTTCAATCGCGAAATTTAATTACAGATTATACGCTTCGTAAGGTTACCTTGTCCTACATAGGGAAGAAATAAAGCGTTGGGTGAAAAAACAACCTAACCCAGGTTAGGTTGTTTTTCCGTAAATCGCTTTTTCGGAATCAGCGAACCCTAATTAGTTAGCACACAGCCTAAAACTAATATAAAAATTATTGTTTACGTAAAGCACTTTCTACTAGAGTAGGACGCATGGAGAAACGTCGCGCGCGCTGTGCAGGCTGCAGCGCATAGTGGACCAGCCGGCGAATCAGTGCGCTATTATTTTTATTGTTACTGCTCAATAATTCATTAAAATCTAAATTCTTACAACAAGAATATCAAGACTGGTTATTGGCTGTCACAATGATGGGAGAAACAAATTTACAATCTAATGATGTTATGTAAGATGAAGAATCTGAATTTGATGAGTAAACATTGAAATTGTTTAAATGTATAACTTTTAAATAATTTTTTTAATGTATAACAATGCAGTGTCATGTTAATAACAATTGTACCAGTAAAAATCATTAAATAATGTTTAAAACGTGATATTAATAATAAAAAATACCTATAATACCCGCATTGGATGGAAAAACAACCTAACTCGTTTTGCTTATTTTCAATTATTTAAATAATTTTTTTTTATTCAAATTTTTTTTCTCTTCAGGATTTCACTTTTAGATTGTAATACTTTATGTGTATGAAAGGATTTATTTTTAAACTAATATTTTCTTAGTTCAATAACAGCTTGAAATCTTTGAATCGACTTATCTCAAAACACGATTTTCCGAGTTGGGTTGTTTTTTCACCCAACGCTTCAAATACGCTCTGGGTTTTCGAGATCCTCTCGATCTTTCGCTAGAACCACGTGACGTTTCCCAAGATCTAAGAGTCGAGTGACCTTTCGAGCCACAAGCCGTGTTCGCCTAACTGCCTTAGGGGCTAATGAGTCCTCCATTAACTGATAAGTTCTACTTCAAGATGACTTCAAGTCAGGAACTTCGAGATTTTAGCTTAACACAGATGGCTTAAAATTGACGAGTCTTTAAAACTTATTGGTATATTCTTTAGTCAATAATTCAAGTTGAGTAGGATAGTTCGAATCTCACTGTAGTCGAGTCCACACAGAGAAATCGATCTAGCTCCCGCGACTAAGTGCAAGAATTGAGCAATTAGTTTAGAATTATGTATAATAAAATTCTGTTAATTTCGTGCCACAGTGAGGTGAAAATTAGAGGTTATGTCTAGCAATACCTGAACATTGTGGCACAAAATTTAAATTCCTATATTCTTTTTAAGAAAATGACTTTCAAAAATTTACAAATTATACTACTTGTGAGTCGTAAACAATTAGAAACTAATACACCCGGTCTTATCTAAGCAAAGTCCAGATATTTACTCGTATATTTTATAATCCGTTTCTTGAATTTTTATCCTATTGAGTATTTAAGATTCAAGGAGCTTGACGGAGTTATTCCTAGAAAATTGGTTGCCATTCCTCGGGGATTCCCCTCTATTCCATCCATTTCCTCCATCTTAATTCTCCTCTATAACCGAGCTTATCTTATCGCCTCCATCTCTTTATGAAACTCAACACTTGTGAAATGTTTAGTCTCTTGATCAAGTTTATTGTTTCGAATTTATTTCAATGTAGCTTATCTCTGCAGATACTCTTGTTACAATGCTTGTATACAACTGCCCATTCAAATCTAATTTTAAAAGCAATGTATCGTTTACTAATAATCTTATTTTCAAACGATTCGAGAGAATAGAAAAATTATATTAACGATTATCCTTGTTTACCCTGGCTTTACCTATTCAGAAACAGTTTAAATATCTACTTCATCATCTCAATCTAATTTTCTCTCTAAATATTGGACCTAACGAATTAAACTAACTCTCGGTTTAGCTTTGAACTAATGTCAAAGCAGGAGGGTGCTCTGTGTGTATCAAAAGGGCGATGTTTCGAAATGGAACTAAAGTTTAGCGATTATCAACAAGAGTCGGCTGCGTGGTGTATATACACCGGAGCCGAGTGAAAGGCAACAATGCGAAGGCTTGATGGCTATTACACACAATGTCACTTATCGCCACATGAAAACCTATACACACAAAGAAAAGTGGTCGGTTCTCCGGGATATGTCAGTCGCAAGGACGTCTGCGGAGCGAGTGAATTATGCTGATATAATTGCCGGACCACAAAATTATCCCCCGACTCTAAAAAAGAAAAGGAGTTGAGATTATTCCATTCGCGCATCGAATTTCTATCAGAATTTTAGAAAAATCCTGCAGTGTTTCAAATACGCAACTTTCACAGAGTTGACGTCAAGGATTTCCCACTGACGTCAATTTGATACAAAAAAAGTTATTCCTCATAATTCTTGCAACGTCATCAGGGCGTTTGACAATGATTGTTTAAAGTTTTTCCCAAGAAGGAAATATTCTTCTGAATAAAATTTTCCTATATGAGCGTATAAATGTCTAATTTTCCTGTTTATCATTCGAGAATATCTGTTATCAATTTTTTTTTCAATATCTGTCAAACACCTGTTACAACTCGCTTATATTTTCATAAATATCTACAGAATGCAGAAATGTGGAACAGTTTTTTTTTGTTTTGTTCAAATACCTTTTTGTATGCATATCGTTACTCTTGTTTAACCGTCTCCCTGTCCCTACATTTTCCTTTGATAATAACGCGCGAGGAAACTCGTCTCAACAATTTCTCCGCCATTTTTCCCCACCCCTAGAGTTTTCAGGTAAACGTGTTTTTACTTAGTTGAAAATTACCCCGAGTTTGATCGAACACCAAGCGACGATGCTGAATATACATGCGTTATTTTTTGTAGTCTATCCTATTTTAATGGCAAGAAGGTTAAACCTCTGCTGCTAATTAGGAGATAAAAGTTATACTGCGCGCCTGACCAGCATGCAGAAAAAAATAGGTTGAGCAGAAAACCAAATATATTTGATTTTCTGCTCAAGCTATGAAACGTGTGAAAAAATAAAAAATGACTGTGTAACAAAGATTGAAGTATTTACGTCAGAATTATATCTAATTGCAATGACACCAAAAGTAAAAATAAACAAAGGAAATACTTATTTACAAATGATCCTTTTCAAACAGTTTTAAGATGATAGAAAATGCATTATAGATTTTAGTATTGCTTTGGATAATTTTTTATGAAAAAGAAGATGTCAGATTTGAATTCGAAAATTGGATTGTTGAGGAACTTCATCTGCATTCTGCATGGTTAAATTGACAACGAAATTTGGTTGTTGTTTAATGTCTGGCCAAACTGGTTTCGACGATCAGTCAATATTTCTGCTTCTTTAAATGCTTGATGCGGCTTCTCATCTCCTTTAATGTTCCTTTGAAATCCTTTCTGTAGATATAATCCACTCGAAATTGATATTTCTAGACTACACAGTAGCCAAAAGGGATCCCATATAGAACGCCTCTGATATTTTATGATCTGAAATCAGAATTTGAAGGTTGTCAACTTAAAATGTTAGAGAAAAATAAGCGAGTCATATCAAGTTATTATAAGAACGATAGTCCCATTCAAAGGTTTGTCTTTCTAAATGCAAAAAGCTATCCTTCTAACACCGAAATTTCATGCTAAAGAGTGTTTTTTGAAGGAGTAAGTAATTTTTTTTGGATGAAAGACTGCTTTGAGCTTTATATTCAAAGCTGGTTTGATATTTCACAAGCTCTTTGTCTATTCTTGGATCCCCATTGTAGCTCATCAAAGTCTCTCTCCTACAGGAAAATCTTTACAATTATGAAAGTACCTTTGAACTTTTTGAGTGTACTCAACCGATGTACAGATAAAGGGAGAGTTTTTACTTTATGCGAAAGTTTCGTGCTGTTGTAATGAAATGATAAATTTAAGGAAAAGATATGTCAAAAAAATCTTATTCTTGAAAACTTACAATTTTAATTTCACTTCAGAACCTCGTAAGACTGAGAGGTTATGATTAAGAGTGGAGTTAGGATTTTTGCGCGAAATTTGAATTCTACTGGTAGTAGAATAATCCCCTATGTTTAATACTGACTAACTTTAAAACGTGGAAAGAGGATGATTAAGGCATTAAGAATAGACGATAAATGGCACTGACACAGCGTTTTCTTATCTATTCGTGATGAGGGGATTGAAGACCCGCGGCAAAACGCCCTGGGAAGAGGCCTTAAAATATTCACGGTCTCGTACTTTCAGATGGGTTTAGCAGGTTGGGTATAAGATAAGAGACAGAATACTCACAGAGTCTCGGACTCAGCTCGTATCGCGTAGAGCTCTATAGAAGCAAAAGAAAAAAGGAGTGAGAGGTAGCATGCATGCATATTTCATGTAAAATTGTCGTTGAAACTCGCGTGCAGCACGTGCGTTTTCTCTGCTTATTCGTGTGCAGAGAACGACCTGCAACCGAGCAAGAATGACCCTCTTGTCTTCAACCGCCCTTCCGACAGCCCAAGAGCCACCCCTCACTGACCGCTAGAACTGTAGAAGTTAAATACGCACTTCTACTTGGAGAGAATTCTTTATACATAGAATCCATTTTTCTTTATCAAGGAAGGGGTCACAAGAGGCTGACCTACGTTACTGCTCTTGAGAGTTTATGATTAATAGACCCTAGAATTTGCGTCAAATAATGAAGGAAATGATTGCAGAGTTTGCTATTACTGCACGACCTGGATAACCTAGAAAAGCCATCGAATTTTGAACAAGTGACCTCTCTAAATCTGAATCAGTGAAAAGTCACTGATTGCCAGTGAAATCTCACTGATTCGAATAGCTAGAATCCGGTCACTGACAACCAGTGAAAAGTTACTTATTCATTCAGTGAAGATTTGACTTTGAGAGTTGGCATCACTGCACCACGTGAATTTAGCAGTCATAATATAATAATATTTTAGTAGATTCAATCAAATAATCATCGTAAAAACTGAAAACCCATAAATGTGATTAAATATTAAAAAAGGTGAAAAGTTTTGATGCTTCTAAATGAAAAAAAAACTCATATATTTCTTTACTTTTAAGATTCGACTGTCATGTACAGTGTACATACCCGTCAAATAAGTACTTTTTATACGAGATAGATTATATTTCTCCCGAAGTAAATTCAGCATACTTACAGTCCGATAATTCATATATTTATTTCATTACAAAATTATTCTTGCTACTTAAGTAAAGGAATAACAACAACGCTTTACTTTAAACCTTGGAGGTTATGTCTCACATGGTTTACTCTGGTGCTACTGAATTGATTAGTGAGTATGTCCGGAATCACTGATTAATCAGTGAAATGTCCAACTACTATTTCAATAAGTGATTTCTTCACTGACTCATATTTAGAGAGACTGGGATTGTATTATGAGGCACCTTTTTTTAATTTTTTATGAGTAATATTCTTTAGTACTTTAGTGCGTATTTAAAAATTGTAAATTTATATTTTACCTTCTGGGATTGTTTAATTTGAACAAAAAGAACAACAAATTCCTACATTCATTTTTCAAGGTTTCGACAGCCGCAGTGGCACATACAACTACATAAAGCATTATTTCTCAACTGCCCCAACCTTAAAAGTCATGTTCTTCGATTGTCTTTAAATTCTGGGAATATGTTCGCCTACCCGACAGTACTTAATACACAAATTTATAGCCCAGGTTTAACACCCCTCCCCAAGTGGTGGGGAGTTGAATTTCCACCACAAAGCCTGTACGGGTAGATTCAAAAGCCTGTAACTCGCTTTCTAATTATACGTTTGATTTTTTTATGAGGATTTTAGAAAGTGCTTTTTACAACCCTTCATCCTATTTTATTATTTATAACAACAGAAAAAAAACAATTTTTAACTATTTTTAAAATAAATTTATTGTTTATCTAACTTTTTTCGCAATTTAGGGTTCCTCAATTTTTTTTAAATAATCGCAGAAGAAAGCTTTTTTACTCTTACTTACTTTACTTTACTTTTTACTCTGAAAAATGTTAAGTAAGAAAATGGAACTTGTAAGTTTAAACTTTTTAAACCTGTTTATAAACAAATAAAAAGTAGAAAGTAGACTCAAATCTCGATGTAAGTGCGGTTTCTGGCATGGCTTGCAGTGGCCTTAAACATAAATTGAGGAAATCCTAAGGTAAACAGTCAAGGCCGCAATTAACCATTTCTGTTGGATTTGGACGCATGCTAACAGCTGACGCAAATAACGCGCTGAGAGTACTACCCTCATGCTATTTGCCGCGCATCCCTGAGCATCACCCCTCTCTCGGTCCCGCGGTCTCCGCGTCATTAAATGCTGAGGACTTAAATTCTAGGGACGAGGTAAACTGAGGGTACTTACATCGAGAGTTAAGTGTAGCTACTTCAAAATTAACAGTAGTTTTCTTAAAATCAATGATTCTTTATTTTAATAACTAATACCATTTTGAACATAGAAGATTTCCATTCAAAAATGTTCAAATCCAGTGACTTGCAATTGAAAACTGTGCTTAATTATATTATTTGGAATATTTCTTTTAACAATTACTGTCTAATTTTGAAGGACTTGTACCGAAAATAATAGCATATTCCACTGATTACACTAGTTCTTGATAAGAATATTTTAGAAACGTTTCTTTTATTGTTTTGTTATTCTGAAAGTTTGAAAAACAAACCAAAAGATGTATTTCAAAAAAGCCAAAAGGTGTAGATTTTTACGGTACAGTGTAACTTTTTTGTGGCTTTTACAAAAATATGTTTTACACAGGGTGAACAATTGGCGCAGATCAATGAAATATACTATTATTCGATTCAGAAGCTTTAATGTGGTCAGTGGAATTGATCTTATCAAAGATTATCATACTAAAATTTTACCTCATTTATGTTAATGAGGATTTACATCGTATAATAATTGTAAAATCATTATTCTGGTAATTTGTCTGCAACGATTGTAATATCTTGAAATTAAATTGAATCGACTAACATATTTTCGAAAGTAGACCTGGAAATGTCATAGCATTTTTAAATCCAGGCTTCTATAGTAACCCTGAATGAGATTAAATAAGTTTAAATTTCGCGCCAAAATCGAATTTTCTCTGGAAAAGTTGTTGACACGCTTTCGTTGTGTTCAGCACATGTGATATGTAAACTCTGTACAAACGTTGAAAAACAGAACGTGATTTTCTCCGCTTATGATTGTATTTATGTTTTCGCATTCCATTTTTATCAGCGAATTATGGTTAATCTCCGGATCGTGATTCCAAATAGAGGGTGATAACCTACACGTGTTAAAGAAGATTGGACTGCTTTTCTCTGTAAACTTTAATCAAATATAGTCTGGGCTCGAGTCTGGGTCATTGTTGATTTATTAGACTCTTCAGACGAAAAATGACGAAAGATTATGAAAGTTTGACAAATGGTTTCGAAATTTTGAATAGATGTTAGATTTTGAGCCAAGTGAAAGTTATACCAATAGCTTTAATGAATTCCAAATATCAGTAAAAGCGAGAGAGACCTTTCCAGGTTGCATACAATATGAATGTTGGATATATGATCTTCATGATTGTTTATTGTTCTTTCTCCAAATACACATAAGCTGCACAAGGAAAAAAGGTATGACATCTTTTTTATTTATGTATATACTACATTAAACGCAGAAACATGGGTCCGTTGATTGGCATCATCTGTTTATCAGGAAAGATGAAATAACGACGATGAACGGTGCCTTCGTTGACAATACAATGCGTGCTCGATGCAATAGTTTCCGCCAGTGGCAGTGCGATGCAACGTAGCAAAGACATTTCGTGTGACGTTCATGAGTCATTGTTTTTATACGCCAGTAAATTTTATACCCCGGGGATTGTTAAGGTCATTAAACGCACAAATTTTATATGATATATGCAATCCGGAAAAAGAGATACTGTATAACATAAATTCAATAAATTTCCATAGCCAATAATACCGAGAATAATACATATATTTTTGGAAAATATTGACGAACATATTCGATACGCGTTCTTGACAACATTAGCTAATTCTCTAACGTATCTTTTATGACGCACTATACAATTCATCACAGTAACTTATTCTCATATTCCTGTCTACAAGATTTTGCAATACCGATGTACCAATCTGCGCCTTGATCTAAACGCAAAGCAAAATATCGCAACAAAAGATTGATATTTTTCAAGTCTTTTTATTCACTGCACTTACAACAATAACGAAGTATTTCAGGGCACACAAACCTGAGAAGCTGTTACGATTGCACGTTAGAGAAAGCAATCTCTCTAGCTGGTCTGCCATTGTGTCGCAACTGTGGTTAGTTGGTTGGTTATTCGATCGGTCAATGGTCTCTTGACTTTTCGAGACAAGAAATTTGCCTAATTTTTAATCATAATCACTTTAAGAGATTATTTTCCGCCATATTTCATTATCCCATACTCAATTCTGTCTTCGACAATCCAATGTCTATGATACTCTCTAAATTTGAATCAGTGAAATTTCACTGCTTCAAATTCAGAGAGTATCATGCACATTGAAATGGCCTGACATTAAAATTTGTATCAGTGAGATTTGACTGAATTAACTAGAGATATTATCACATTCGCCGAATTTGGTACGTCCTTGTCAATCTGTAATTGTGAGTTTTACTGATTAACTTCAGTTAAAATATCGCTGATAAGCAATGCTGTTTCACTGTTAATTAGTAAGATTCCTTGTTTAATTGATTCAGTGACCTACAGGAAAAAGGATGTATAATTTAAGCAGAAAAATACTGAAAAAATCAAATCAACAAAGCTAAAATATGTTTTAAGAAAGTAATTTTTGATTTTGAAACAGTCAACTGCTGTATCCCCGACTCATCTCGAAATTAGCTGTGTAACTTCGGGAGTGTCAAATGTCTATTAATTCCACTTATTTTAATTTCCACTAGGCCTTTGTAATCCTTATAATTTAAACGCAAACTGAAAAATTAAATATAAATTTCAAACCTCTGTCAAAATTATTCCTACTCAATTAACGCTATATTCTGACTTCCAACATTTTTATTTCAGCTATATAATGTCTTTGTTCTAATGATTTAAAAATGGGAAATATAATAATAGTAGTGAAAGTAAACTATGCTGTAAATTCCATTTTTAAAGATTTTTCGAATATCGTTGGTTTATTCCTAAAGATATTTGTGACCAGGTCAAGGATAACGTTGTTTCAGCTACATATGCTATATTTTTTGCTGCGCATATCTCATTGATCATGGAATCGAGTTTCGGATTAAATGATTGATCGACAGGGACGTACCGAATTCGGCGAATGTGATACAGATCTCGTCAAATGGTATCCATCACTCAAAAAAAAGTTCTAGTTAAAGTTACTAGAGGCGTCTGATTAACAAATTTGTAGTTATTTTGGTCATAAATTATGGTTAATATGGCTAGAGTATTCTAGTTCATTAACTCTGACTGATTTTTTTCTGATTAAAACTATTTTGGTTAATATTTCTGGTAACAGAAATGTTGCGATCTTGTGTCGGTGCCCAGAAATCTCTTTTTTGCTCATGTCGTGTTGTTCAATGTGTCAAGTGACGCTTTGTGGTAAATCTCCAATTCTCGAACAATCGCGATTTCTTTAATGTATTTTCAATTATATAAGTATAAATAATTATTATAGTGAACCGTGAATTTAGTTGTGTTATGAGGAAAAGCTGAGCGTTATCTGTTTAAACACCAGTGGTACAGAGATACTTCCAAACCAAGCACATAGTTTTTGGGTGACTTTGAAAAATATTCTCGAAAATATTAACATTATAGACAATAAATAAAAAAAGTAAATGTTCGTGAATTTTGTTATTGGTCAAGTGATTTAGTGCATATTTTGTAAAATCCCGAACTAAATAGTCTTAACAAAAAGTTTCAGAAACAGAATGCATCAACAATATGCTGCTTGTGCTTCCAGTCTTGTATCTATCGCCATTTTTTAATATATCCACATATAAGGAGACGGAATTGTAGCAAAGCAGAATATAGTTACTGTACCCTGTTCTCGGAAATTTTTTTAGATTATTTTCTTTGGGACACAGTCCATGTAATTTCAGAGGGGGTTAGGAAGAGTCCATGAAGGTAGAAAAGTATCGAAAGTCGATGGGTACCAAAATATGTGGTTGAGCGTACCAAAACATATGGTTAAGTTTACCAGAATATTTGGTCATGTTAACCAGAACGTTGTATTTATATGCTACTAGAAAACTGTCTGGTAAAGATTTCTGGTTACCCTTGCCAGAAATTCTGGTTGAATTTACCCGAATTTCTGGTAACATTGACCAAAAAATTGTCAACCAGAAGCTTCTGATACTTTTAACCAGAATTTATAGTAAGGGTGTGTTTAACATACTATTCTAGTTGACTTAACCAGAATTCTGATTGGTTCAACCAGAATTTCTTTGTTGAGTGAGCAATTAAATTACTTTTCGCTAACTCGAAATAGTAATCTACTTCATAAATGACAGAGAGGCCAAAACTATTCGTGGAGAAAGGAAATGCATAAAATACATTTCGGAGAATAGGCTACTTTCATGCTCCCTTTCATGATCCAGATGATACAGATACATTTCTGAAAATTCCAAAAGAAATTTTAAGATAGCGGATATTAACTTGTTTGGATGCCTTTTTCCCAGATTTATCGGGAGGTAAAAAATTGAAATGGTATTAAAACAGCGTTTCGTAAAAATAGACTTGTAACTCGCGACGTCATGTCAGACCGCATCTGTTTAAATTAGTTAAATATATGTAAAGTTGCCTCGTATTCATATATGATCCCAAACCCAATCGTCGTCTGCGCTCCCTTTCGCTTCGGGTTCTCGGCAGAGTCGACCTCAACGACGACGACGATCAACTTATATCCCCAACTCTCAAACGCACTCACGACTTTCCAAAGGCGACCTTAAACGGCCTTAACCCCCTTACGAGACAACGCAGATTTGTTAGTCAATTAGGCAGCGGTATTTTCTCGTCTGAGGAAAAAAAACACACCCAGACGTTTTTAGCTTTTTTCTAGTCTTTATGTGCAAGAATCAAATCAGGAGAAATAAAAAGATAAGTAATAAAGATGAGCAGTGGAAAGTCGGAAAGATAATTAAACAATCACCAGATTAATTAAAAGTCACTCTACATATATTTCGAAATCGCTTGTAATCAGATTCTTCAAGTTTTCCCTGCTCGATTTCATAGCATACCTGGAAAATCTTACCATTTAAATTTGGCTCTGCGATGGCTTAAATGTTGGGGGTTACGTTTAATTGTGACATTATGATTCCGGTGGGATATTTGATAGAAATTTCATCGTTAGGGAGTAATCAATGTTTAAGTATATAAATTTATAAATATTTAAAAAAAAAATAGAAAAGATACGCGAATTAGAAGAGAAGACAAAGAGTGCAGCAAATGATCAGCATTTGTGCTCCTTTATTCAAACCTTTAGGATTAGATCCGGATTCTTGTGCAGCGTGAGAGGGAGAGGGAAAGCGAAAGAGAGAGAAGGTTACAGAATAAAAGAGGGGGAACTCATATGAAGAGAAGGGTATAGATAGAAAGATCGATGAGAAGAGTAAGGGGGCGAGAGATACAGTAATACGCACTCCAGATCAGCGGGAGGGAAAAGCAAGTCGGCGAAAGTGTTCTTGTATTACACTCAACATCGCTACTGATATTAACCAATTCAACTGGTTCGTCCACACAAAAAGCTGGATCTCCTCCCAAGCCCCAACCGTCAGTTTTTACAAAGTGCTGTGAGAGGCGTTAACGTTCCCAAATTTATGTTTTTTTCCTCAAATCTCTCGATATTGTAATTTCAAAAAGTTTGAATAACACTGCAATAAAATATAGGTTAAAAGAATTCTATTAATGTAAATTTCCTTTGAACAAATATTGCCCGTATCTTTAAAGCGAAAAAGAATTTCGCGCCAGAATCGCAACGCCACGTTTAGACATAACCTCTAACTTTGACGTGATTACAGAACCAAATTTGAATTAAACTATAGGTAATTATTTTTTCAGTTCACAAATTACAAGTAATTTTCACATGCAAAAAGAAAGTTAAAGTTAAAGTTTATTATCCTTTCCCCTAGAGGAAGTTCCATGTCGGTAGGACACGAATAAAATTGTCATCGTTATATAATTTCCAGTCGGAATTAACTGCTGGAAAACAAAGTCTGTTATTACAGTTTTCACGGTTTTTGCAAATTATATTCAGGTATGGTATCGTATGTCTTATTGAGGGGCTATTATTATAATTGCTGTACTCTACCAGCTATTAATTTCGTACCTCCTGTTTCAAAAGTAGAGATAATTATACGCAGGGAGTGAGTGGAGGGTTCTTGTTTATTAATGAGCAAATGACAGGGCTTCGAGTGTCTCATATTATTTGTCATTGGTTTACCCTGCGTACGTTGCCACCTTTCTTTGCGAGTAGAGAATACGAATTTCTATTCTTAGAATCAGTTTCCCCCACTTTAAAAATCAAGTCCACCTCAGTCTAATGACATCAGTTTCGTAAACCTAAAAAAAATTGTTTTGTGTAGAATCTTGTAGTCTCCTTCCATTATTTATTTTTCCTCGCAGTGTGTACGTGACTTATCAGAACTTTTAGATTCATCTATCACCTCAACGATTTTCATATCATCTCATGAGGATTTATTTGAATATGCAAGATAAGAATCCTAATGTCAATGTTAGTTTTTATCCCAAATAGCACTCGGTAGCAAAACAATATTTACATTCACACGTTTGAGTGATTAAAACATAAATCGAAACTCCCAAGGATTATGAAAATATTTAGTGTTTATCAGGATTTATTTACTCTCTATTTAAAAAAATACATTAAGTTCCATATAGTTTATCATGATTCCTTGTAATTTATAATTTAATGTACATTATTATTCAGGAAATTTCTGGTCTGAAGCTTGCAAAATGATACTGTGGATAGGTAGGGCGTACTTTACTAACGCGATACTCAAGCCCCAATAAAAATGACCTCGTTTCTGTCAAACGGAGGTTAAGTAACTACTATACCTACCGCGTGATACTTCCTTTCACTGAGAACGCACGTATATAAAATGCTTGCACACATGTTTATAAAACTTGCTTATATGTATAGACTTGCATAGAAATCGCGAGGCATACTATAAGGACGCTGCGGACACGGTTGGCTGCAATCGCCTGATCCTAAGCACGTAGCACACACACGATTAATTGAGAAACTTTCCTGGTACGAGCATCGACAAAAATTAAGAATTTTTCAGGAAAGTTATTCCAGAAATGGAATTTGGCATTTAAGAAGCGAGAAAAGAAAAATTACCATTCAAATTTCGTACCACAATCACCTCAAAAAGCGGAGGTTATGTTCAAGTGTGGCATCATGATTTTAGCGAGAAATTTGAATTCATGGTTTTCTTTTCTCTCGTCGAAGAGACGATCAGTATTTCGTGAAAGGGAAGTAGATTTTCGAAAATGAAGCTTCAGTTTTTTTATGGTTTTCTTTTTCCCGGCATTATTTACGTGATTTTAGAAAATAAGGGGAGACAAAAAAAAAACGAGTTTATAGGATTGAGATTTCTCATCTTCTGGCTCCCGGATCGCCAAAAAAGGGCAGCGGTGTGCGAGCCGTCGAGAATTCGGAAATCGCTGTTTGCGGAATGTGGCTTGAGCTTCTGCAAAGTTGTCGCGAATAAACAAGCAACGGCAAATATGCGTGACATGCGACTCGTGAACATGCTCACCTCACACACTCACCTCACACACTCCTATACGGCATGGGCACAGGACATGAAACGATGGAAGTTTTCTTGGAATAGAGATCAATTCGAATTTCTCGTAAGGAAAAATCACTCAGATCGGCAGAGAAATAAGACGTGGACGACTGATGTGCAGAATCGCGAATTCTTTGGCATTACCGCAACATTGTAAGTTAGAGAATTCTTTCCCTTAAATTGCTCATGCGCCCGATAAATCGGCTTGGTAAAAATTGTATTGAATTAAATACGCAATCGGAATTAATTATCCTCTTTCTGCATTGAAACCACGTAAGAACGTAAAAAGATGGTCAAATTATTATTATCAAATGCGATGTACTATGATAATGGGAGTTATTGTTTTTTCCAGATGAACTTTCTTTGACGCTAATTTCATTTCAAGTCAAAGAAGGTATATCCTTATGTAACTTTTGCACCTATTCGTGCATTTTATCGCAAGAATGCAAATGCTCTGTTTAGCTTTTTACGGCCTTTTTTAAGTGCCTTTTTCTCCTGACCAAGACCAAAGCGAAATCGCGTAAGAACAGTTGCAACACCAACGAATTAATGATGCATTTTTTTAGTGAGGTGAAGGGAATATTTTTACCACTCAATCAATCTCAAGAGCATTTTACTTCTGTATACAAAACGTTATTAGGGAACGAAAATTGTTGTAAACATCAGTGGAATAATTTGAACTCAACGTTCGACTTTCGAGACGAGGAGAAAATCTTCGCATCATAGAATTTCTTTGGAATTATGCACTGTTTGAGTGCAATTGATTTTACATTGGCGGAATAGGTAAAGGAAATTCGTGTACGGGAACAACGGTATGGCGAACTCCATTGAGCGTAAAGGCAGCTATAACGGTTTCCGGGCAAGGATGTGGCACAGCCTACATACCTTCGATACACGAAGTAGGAGAAAGAAAGATGGAGTGAGAAGGGGGCTTGTGAGAGATAGAGAGAGAAAAAAGAGAGATACCTACATGGGCTAGTGCTACTGGTTCGAAGACACCTTCCCGTATTCAACTTTTTGTAACATTTTTGCACCTCATCTTTCTCAGTCTCATGCTCGATGGAATGTTAAAGAAGTCAAAATTATTTTTCTATAAATTAGGCCATACAAAAAAATTTCTGAAAATTGCAAATCCAAAAATGAAAAGAAATTATGAAAACATACTGCTCATCACTTCTAAAACGAATAAAAATTGCAATTCAAATTTCGCGCCACAATAACCTCAAAATCAGAGGTATCTATTAAGTGTTTCATGTTGTGACGTCACCTAGCAAGACGTCTGCATGCCGAGGGCCAAGAAATAATAACAACTGCTTGGGATGAAACTTAATTTTCATAATAAACGTGGAAAAAATTATTTTTAACGATAAGTGAATTTGGATATTATTCTCTGTTTTTCCAAAGCTATTCAATTAAGTAATAAAATCGTTAGAAAAAAAGATGATCGATTTTAATATTTAATTGAACCACTTTTAAAAAATAATACATAATATCGAAATACATTTATGTTGAAAAATGATTTTTTTCCAAGTTATTGAAAAACATAAAGTTTTGTCCTATGTAATTGGTATTATTCTTTGGCCCCCGGCGTGCAGACATTTTGGATTTCCCCCACCAAACCTGAAATACCTAATCAAGTCTGGAGCTTCGATTTTGACGTCATGTTGGCGCGAAAATTAAATTGTAATATATTCTTCTTCTGTGAAATGTACACTATAAGATTCAAATTTCGTGCAGCACTCATACCTATTAGGTATTTACACTTAAACACCAGCTGACTTCACTTCGTTGATTGATAAACGGAAAGCAATGGACCCAGTGGATGAGACTAAACCCTATTTTGTTAACATCTTCGTAAAAACTACTTCTTTCGATATAAGTGTATTTGGAAGTTAGTTTTTATTTTTTAAGAACCATTTAATGAAATAATAAAAGGATGATAATGATTATATATTATGAAGTTATTACAAAAATAAATTTTTGTCCTATACATTTGGTGCCTGCCTTTTCCCTCTCAGCAAGCAACGAAGTGAAGTTAGCTGACGATGGAATTTCTAATTAGGTATTTTCAGTTGTGACGTCAGCTTGCAAGATGTCTGCACGCTGAGGGCCAAGAAATAATACCAATTGCATTAGACGAAACTTTATTTTTATAATAACTTGGAGAAAAATGATTTTTCAAAATATGTGTATTTGGATAATATTCTTTGTTTTTCAAAAGTAGTTCAATTGCATAATAAACCCATTACAAAAAAATGAGCGATTTTATTATATAATTAATTAGATTTTGGAAAATAAACAAAAATATTCAAACACACTAATGGTGAAACATCATTTTTTTCTAAGTTATTAAAAAAATGAAGTTTCGTCTCATACAATTATTATTATTGTTTGGTCCTCGACGTGCAGACATCTTGGATTTCCCCCACCTAATCTGAAATACCTAATTTAATTTTGATGTCATTATGGCGCGAAATTTGAATGAAATTATTTTTTCGTATGCAAGGTTTAAATTTTGCGCCGCAGTGACCTGGAGGGTATGTTTAAATGTTTCCATAATCCAATATGACCATCCAAGACTGCCATACATACGAGCATACGCTGGTGCGTAGCCGCACCAGTTGCATGGGTCCATTTTTTTCTTAGTTTCCCCTTTTTTCTTGAAATTCTCCTCTTTTCTCCTATTCTCAAAAAACTTCCCCTTTTCTCTTTAAATATACGATATTTGAAAATGCAATATTTGAGTTACGCGGGAAATTCTCTGAAATTAGTAAGTGTACCCATTATTGAATAATAATTCAAGTAATTATAGCACTTAAATAAATGATTTATGAACTTTTCCTATTGGTTCAAAAATTATGATGAATTTGTTATATTTACAGCTTTTACTAGTGAACAATAATAAAAAATTACGAAATATAAACATAAATTCTTGGCCCAGTGACAATTTTTTGAAAATGTGCAAAAAGATGTTTTTTTTTTATTGAGTCACATGCACACATTTAAAAAAAAGTTGAATATGTCGAACCTGAAATTTATTCAGCTTGAAACAAAGAAACATTTTATCATTTTGCTTTTTCGGAAAAAACTTTTGTCGTGATTAAGGATTTTTGGGATTTCATTTTTTTTTTGCGATTTTGGAATGTTATAAACACCAAGAAAAAAATGTTTCCATTGAATACAAAATAACATGTTTCTTTGCTTCAAGCTCAAACGATTCGATTAATTTTAGCATTTTTACTTCGCTCTATTGAAGAGTGTAGTTTTACATTTACATTGAAAGTATTAATTATAGTAAGAAAGAAATTACCAATCTGGGAAAGAAATATTTATCAAAAATTTTTAAAAATAAATTCTTGAATGGCAGAAATCATTGAAAAATCTTTGAAAATTATTTAAAAATATAACATTTCTTATAAAAAGGTTGTTTTTTCTTTTCGACATTTAAAAACACATGTTTAATCTTTCCCCTATTTTCCCCTTTTTCGTGAGAAAATCACCCTATTTTCCCTTTTTTGAGCTCCTTTTGTTTTTTTTACATCCATCAAAAATAATGCGTCAAATATGAGAGTTGAGTACAAATTCCATTGACGTGAATCTGTATTTTCATTGTGATTCAAATCACCGAGCTTTACCTTACTCAACGTCCTTTAAAAATTCTAGAATGGTGCAGGTTGCTTACGTGTTTTATTCGCGTATCAATCAAGGCTGCTGTCTTCAATCTATGCGGAAATGTTGGAAACACTCACCATCTGTCTTTCAGGTGTATAGAATGTTTTGGTCAGCCGTAGGTGGACAGCTTCAAAACAACAGTGTTGCGAACCATTAGAAATCAATAATATAGGCCTATTATTCAAAGATCAATAAATATGTAGATTAATTTACAGTTCACTTCACCGCAATCCAAAATCGTTTAAACCTACATAATTCGACATAATTATCAATTATTATTTATATTGAAACAAATAAAAGATGCTACAATTATTTATTTAAAATATTTCCAGGCACAAAACTTTTATTCTATAGACCAATTCCAATTCAAATCAGGCAGAATTTCAAGAAAAGTCATATTCTTATTTTCTTAAATTTTGTTGGAATCACTTTAGAGAGCAAGAGTTCACACGTCGAAAAAAAAATCCCGAATACCTACACTCGTTCGGAAAATGCTGTATTTAAAAAAACGTTTCTGTCAATTCTTGAGAATTCGCTGGTAATATTCGAATTATTTCAATAAATCACAAACAAATTTATCGAAGTATGAAATACGTGTTTCTTTATTTTGACAATACCATTCTATATCCAAATTAAGAATTGGTCTACGAGTTGGTCAGAATTATTTTTTATTTAGATATACCATTCTAGAGTAAACATAAATAGATACGTATTTCACAGTATAATTAGTAATTTCAATTTGTAATTTTTATACGAGAATAAAAATGGTTACAAAGATGATAATTATTACCACATATTACATAGACTTCATAGATTATGCCATAGTTTATGCTTACATAAGAAAGGCATCCTATCCGTTTTGTGGTGGTTTAACCATTTTTGAGGACGGGAATTTTTGTTTTAATTTAATGTTTGAGTTTTTTCTCATAAACGATGCAAGATATCCGAAAAGAGCATGATGTATTTTTGATAGCACTCTTCTAGATGTGTACAACTTTTATGTGAACATTTTTTGTACCTTTCGTTGTTTTCGAGAAAAATACAAAAGCTCGATTTTTTAAGTAATTGTTTTCAATGTGAAGCAGTGTTTTACCAATAACTAGACTCAGGAGATATGTAGAACATATTACCATCTATTTCTAAAAAAAATTAAGTAAGGTTTTTGAGAAAATCTACTTTTAAAATTTTTTAAAAAGTAGCCGATATTTTGTTATTGTTTAGGATTTGAAATTTTGTTGGAATCAATTTAGAGAACAAGAGTTCACACGTTGAAAAAAAATCCCGAATACCTATACATACACTCGTTCGAAAAATACTGTATTTACAGAAAAAATTCGGTCAATTCTTGAGTGTTCGCAGGTAATATTTATTCCAATTATTATAATAAATAAAAAAAAATTTTTATCAAACTGTGAAATACGTTTTCCTTTATTTTCTTCATACAATGATATATCCAAATACCGAGTTGGTCCAATACTGCTCTTTGGTATTCGACTCATGAAAATTTCTGATATAGAATAATAAACAAATTATAGATTTCCGTCTGAAAATATGTTTTAAAAGTCTTCTTAAACATCATGGATATGAAATTTTATTCTAACAGAAAAATTTTTGTTTTCGTTTCAGGTGAGTCCAATTTTGATACATTTTCTCAGTGAAGGGTTATATCGTCCATGTGAGTAAAAAAGGCAGCATACATTATAAGAAAAAAGTTTTTATTATTTGTTTAAAAACGTTTAGAGGTGGTTTCAAACCATAAAATAATCCTTAAGCGAAAAAATTTTAATACCTAAAAAGAAATGTTTTTAAAAATGACATTCAATTTGTTTTGAGCGGAAATTTTATAAATTTTTATAAGAAAAATTTATTCAATTACTTGAAACATCACGAATTTCATATCACATGATATTAATGTAATTTAAAATAAGTCTGATTTCAACTCTTTCTTGTTTGTCTGTTAAGTTCATTTGTGAACTTAGAAGAACAGTTAAACAATTAAAAGTTAAAAGCGCTTGATATTGAAAATTGTTGATACAAAAGTTTTCCAGCTGATCAACTGTAAATATAAATCCATTAACGATTTGTAAAATTGAACAATAATTGCTTTTATAATATAATCTTAAATATGTTCAAAATTAAACAACACTCAAATTTTAAAATTTAAAGTTGAATAGTGAAAATAGTTCAACTTTCAACGAAAGAGATGAATTTTCAACTAAAATGATGAATCTTCAACCAAACAAATGAATTTTTAACAAAGTAGTTCAACTTTCAACGAAGCAGTTGAGTTTTCAACCAAAAAAGATGCATTCGAAAAGTGTAATAGCTGATATTTCAACAAGAAAAATTTTAATTTTATGTCAAAGACAGTTGAATTCCAAAAAAGAGATGAATTTTCAACAAAATAGTTTCATCCTAAATCAAAAAAGATTAATTTTCAACCAATAAATTACATTTTTAAAAGAAAAAGATTTAAAAACGTAACATAATTTAAAAAAGATTAAATTTCTACAAAAACTGATGAATTTCCAACCAAATAGTTTAATTGTCAACTGAAAAAGATAATTTTTTAACCAAAAATATAATAGGTAAATTTTTAGTTAAGAATACTATTTTTGAACCGCAAAAATCTTATTTTCAACTAAATAGTTCAATTTTTAACCAAATGGTTATCTTTGAACAAAAGTGATGAATCTTTCACCAGAAAAATGAATTTTCAACAAAATATTTGAATCCTATCTGAAAAAATTAATTTTTAATCATACAGTTACATTTTCAACCAAAAGCAAACTAATTTTCCACCCAACAGTTATATTTTCAACCAAAGAGTAGAATTCAAGTTTTGAATCTTCCACCAGAAAAATGAATTTTTAACAATGTAGTTCAAACTTCAACGAAGTAGTTGAATCTTCAACGAAATCAGATTAATTTTCAACCTAACAGTTTAATTTTTAAAAAAAAAAAAAAATATATAATAATAATTTGTACCAAAAGAGATGTATTTTTAGGAACGCCTGAAAAATCCCGAAAAATAAAAAGTCCATCACTGGAAAATTCCCGAAATAGAAAATATTCGAAATACAATATTCCTGAAATTAGAAAATGCGGACTATTTAAAATTCCCGAATTGGAAAATTCTCGAATCTAACGAATTAAGAATTTGTTAAAGAATAAAAAAAATAATAAATAAAATAACATACCTTTATTTCATGACCAAATTTGTTATTTTATTTATAATTTATTTATTATAAAAACAATTTTTTGATTACTTAGAAGCCGGAATTTCATCGTTTGGAAATTTTCTTGTATCGTCAATTTTATAGTTTCGGATATTTTATAAGTCGGCAATTTTACTTTTCGGGATTTTTCAGTCTCTTCGCTAAATTTAGACTGAACATTATAATTTAAATTTTTCCATTAAAAGAATTTTCAATTCGTAAGTGAAAATGTAGGATTTTTATGTTGAATTGAACAATTGAACAATTATTAATTTCAAATGACTTAAAATTAAAATAATTTAAAAAATCGTAAGATTAAAAAAAATTATCATTTAATTTGCAAAGTTCATAACCCAAAATCGTATCATTTTAAACATTTATAAATGTATTGATTGATTCTTCAATTTAGAGTATTGAAAATAATAGCGTGGTTTTGTATTTTTTAATCCGATACTTTTGAACTCTGCAAGGTACAAAAGTTTATAATTTTAAATTCATATAAAATTGTTCACATGGAAAGTTTTAAAAGCTTCCATTTTAAACGTATGAGCGTTTGAATTAAACATTTCTAAATTACAATTTGTTTAAATTTTGATTACTTCAAATAAAAACATTTTCAGCTCTAAAAGTTCGAATTTTTTTATTAAAAAGACCGTGAAAAACTTTTGCGAACCGGGAAAAAACCGGATATTGGCCGGGATTTTTTTTTCTCGATTAAAACAGCTACTCTGTGTATAATTTGATATATTTTAGGAAGAACAATTTTGAACTATAGACTATTATTATTATCTAGCGTCGTTTTCCAGTAAAATGAGATCTTGAATCTACAAAAACGAAAAAATAATTTTTCTCAAAATCACGTATTACGATTTTTGCTCCCTTGGCTCAAAATAACCGAAGAGTATCTCCAAAACACATACAAAAAAAGAAAATGGATTTGCAAGGACTTTTGGGTTGAACTTAATCGAGGCAAGTCGTGATTGTGTTTAAATTTCAAACAACTGGCGCCTTCAATCGGTAAGGTAGAAATCTGCTCAGTGTAACTAGATTTACTAAAGACAAAGTAAATCTTATAAAATATGGTTGGTTTCTTTTTATTGTAGTTTGTAATATTTGTATTTATTTTGTTAAAGATCTTCGATTTTGTTCATATTTGATAAATTTTTATAATTATTAAAAAATATTTTTTTCTGAACAGTAAAAAGTAAAATCCTTTCTCAGAATAAAAAAATAGATTTCTTAATTTTATAATTATTCAGGCATATTAAATCTTTAAGCATTTTCATTCTCTGTGGAAACATTGTTTTCAAATTTCTGTACAAAGGTGGTAATGTTGGTATGGAAGAAAATTGCATTCTGTCGGAAAAATGGAATCTTTCTCTTATGTTTACCGGCACAGAAACTAGTAATCTGTTGTACCTAGTTTAGATATGCAGACTGCCTATGTTATTGGCTGGGAACTTTTATTTTTTATCTAGTATCCACTAGTTTCCACATTTTCTACTTTAGTTTCTACCAAATTCCATTTTAATGTTTTTGTTTATTTATAAATATGAACAATGAGAACAGCATCAGCAGAATTATTACAAATAAACAATCTAATCACTTTAAACGTCAATTTGCATTATATGAAATTTTGAAATTATATTGCCACTTCGAAAAAGAGTCAGTTTGAAATTCTTAAAAATGGCTATGATTCTAATTAAAAAATGTAACGTCTTAAGCCTCTTTATTTTTTAATTTTGAAAGCCATGAAAGGGCTGTTCATAACCTACGTCACGTTATTTTTTAACTCTTCAATTACGAATTCTTCTCGTTTACCTTAAATTCCTCTAAATTCATTCCAATTTTACGGAAATCGATGGAATTTTTTTATTATTAAAATTTTTCAAATTCATTTGAATTCGTTGGAATTCAACTTAAATATTTTGTAAGTCTTATGAATTTATCCTTAATTTGTTACCCTTTGAGCGCGAAAAAAGTACCCTATGAGCGTGACAAAAAGTACCCTTTGGTCCCTACACTTTATCCCATAGGGACTGTGAGGCCTGATTAAATAAACAAATTTATATAGTTGTCAGATGAAACTTGATTCTCCTAAATTAGGATTTACTATAGGTAATCGAATATGAGACTTCGAGATGTGCTCATTGTGGAACGTCATCGTGCGATGAGGAAACGAAGCGAATCTAATGTTTCTACACTTTCTTATAAATTCTTAGCCACAGGTATAAACTTAGGATTTCACCTGGAAAGGGGAGTTTTCCAGAAGTTACTATTCTCATATTATTTCACCAGTCAGTCAATAATTCATATTTTATTGCAATTATTTAAAGAAAGAAATATTTCAACATGAATAATAATTTTGGTGAAAGTAGATGAGTAAATTGAATTATGCGTGAATAAAATGAATAAATTTCTGTATATTAGAAAGCAATAAAGAATTTCAAAAAATATATTAAAATGGATGATGGTAATAAAAATGGAAAATACTTCAAAGCTATTTTTTAAATTTTAAATAGATAAACATTATTGTTTCCGTTCTGATAGAAATGAAAAGTTTCTTTTTCAAAATTTGCATTGTTATGATTCATGTCGAGGTTACTTTCAAATTTCTTGGCTGTATCGATGCATACGAAAATTGCAACTAATAAGGTCCTGTTATTCTGTTCAAATACCTTGACTCTCCTCTTTATTTAAGGTAGACCGTCAGGAATTTTGAGTAACTGTCAAAAATAATCAATTTTTAAGTTTTTAAATAAAATTTTTTTATTATGTTTCTAAAAAATGCTATGTTAAAAGTGTTACAAGAATAAAATTCTGGTCTTGGATTGTTAATGCTGTCAGGGGAAATGAAAAATTGTTCACAGAAAAGTTAGGGAATTTTAAAAATGTAGTTTTGCGGTAACCCGGATATAATATTCTTGTTAGTAATTTAGTCGCCTTGTATTCCTGTTTCTATTTCTTTTTTCAGTTTCGTCCTCCTGGCGATTATATTTTTGGTTAAAAATTTTATTATTTGGTTTGAAATTCAACGAATTTGGTTTATATGTCTTTTTTTTTAATTGAAAATTCAACTGTTTTGTTGAAAATTCCTCTTTGGGTTAAAAATTTCTCAATTTTGTTGTTGTTGACAAATCGTCTTTTGGTTTAAAAATTAATTTCTTTTAGTTGAAATTTCATCTTTCTGTGTTGAAAGTGTAACTATCTGGTTGTAAATGAATCTTCTTCGGTTGAGGATTCAACTATTTTTCTTGAAAATTCGTCTTTTTTAGTTGAAAATTCAATTACTTGGTTGCAAATTGAACCACTTTGTTAAAAAATCATTTTTTTTAAGATTCATTATTTTAGTTGAGAATTCATCTCTGTGGTTGAAAAATAAGTTTTATCTGATTGAAAATTAATTTTTTTAACCGAAAATTTAACGATTCCATTTTTGGTTGAAAATTCTTTTTTTTTTATCGAAAATTCATCTACTTTCGGAAAAAGTTTAACCACCTTCTTAAACAAAAATCTCTGCGTTAATGGTTCACCTCTGGTTAAAAATTAAACTATTTTGTTGAAAATTCGTGTGGTTTTTTATTTAAAATTATTTTTTTGTTTGGAAGTGTAACTTTTCCATTTTTGGCTAAAACTGTATCTGTTTTAGTTAAAAATTCGCATTTTTTGGTAGAAAACTAATATTCTTGGTTAATAAATGAACTTTTTTCTCTTTTTTGACTAAAAAATATTTTTTATTCAAAATTAGTCTTCAATTTTTATTTGGTTGAAGATTGATCATTTCACTGGAAAATTCATCTTCTTGGTTGAAAATTTAACTACTCTGTTGAAAATTTGGGTTTTATTTATATTTACAATAAATTTTTTGAACTGAAATGTAAGTTTCCCATTTTTGGTTAAAAAATTACCTTCTTAAGTTGAAAATTCCTCTTTTTGTTTGAACGTTCAACAATTTGGATGCATTTTTTTCTGATTCTTGACTGAAAAATCTTTACTTGTCGAAAATTTGCCTTTTTGGGTGGAAAATTTCAATTCTAGGTTGAAAGTTCAAGTTCTTTGTTAAAAATTCTTTTTTTTTCGTTGAAGACTCATCATTTTACTGGAAAACTCTCACTTTGGTGGAAAATTAAACTATTTTGTTGAAAATTCGTCTTTTTGGTTGAAAATGTTCCTTTTTTGGTTAAAAGTTGAACTAAATTGTTGAAAATTATTTTTTTTGCAGACTCATCATTTTAGTTGAAAGTTAATCTCTTTGGTTGAAAATTTGACTATTTTTTAAAATTATTTTTGTTTGCTTAAAATTTGATTTTTTTTAGTTAAAATTCAACTATTTGTTTAAAAATGCATGTATTTTGTTGAGAATTCATCTTTGAAAATTTAATTATTTTGTTGAATATGCATTTTCCGTCTGCTTGAAATATTAACTGTTATATTTTTCGTTGTCAATTCATTTTTTTTAATTCAACTGTTCTGTTATTGGAAGAAGATTCATTCTTTTGGATTGAAAATTCATCTTTTATGATAGGAGCGTAATATTTTTGTTGAAATAAATAAAAAATTAAAAAAGTGATGATTAAAAATTGAAAATTGTCTATGTTAAAAATGTTACAAGATTAAAATTCTGGTCCTTGAATATTAATCGTCAGGGAAAAATAAAAAAAAAGTTAGGGAATGTGACATTGAGGTTTTGCGGCCACCCTGCTGGCCATTCAGATATAACACAAGAAAAAAATGTGTAAAAAATCTCTTGCACAAATTATCCAAATTACAGCATTTCATAAATTTCGACACCTTATGATGCTTGGTTTCCTTCATTTCTTCCGCTCGCTTTGCTCGGACTATATTTTCTAAATTAAGTTTGTACACTCGATTATCTTTTTTTATAGATTAAAGTACATAATTTCCTGTATTACACATAAGATTTCATGTCATTTTATATTGATAGCCTATATCTTTATAGACGCAATTTCATTGAAGTTATGCAGTTCTTTATTATTAAGGCTTATTTATTTTCCCTGACTCTAAAATTGCTCAATGTTATTACGTATAAATTAAGAAAATTACGTACATTATAATAATACTGCGGTTAATTTTTACGTGCATCCATAATTGATTTCTGATCGGATAATGGCGATTATACGTATAAAAAAGTTCAACTACTTACATATTGACATCCTGATTTAGATTGACCGCACAAAATGTGCAAGAAGACAAAATACAGTAACCTGATTTCTCGACCAGTAATTTTTGCAGTTGAGTTAAATTCATATCCTGCAACGCAAATATTTTGAAGCCGGTCCTTCCGGTATCAGAAAGTCGGCTAATGGTTATATTCAATTTCAGCTCAAAAAACACAAGTATCGTTCACATTATCAGTCGATCTAAATATAAGCACAAAATTAGGCTCTTTATAAAAACGGCGAATAATGTTTTTAAACTGGCTTGAAACTAATTAATTTAAAAAATGCTCTGCGTTAAATCTTTTAACTTTTATTCGTTAATTTTTGAAGAAACAAATAGTTTGGAGTCCTTTGGAAATTTAAAATCAAAAGCGTTAAACATTTCATAACTTTAATTTCAAAACGTTTTAAAGATATTTATTTAAGATTAAATCTGCATATGATCAGGCATATAATTAATTATTATAATTTCAAGATGGAATATAAATCTAAACTCTTTAAATTAGAACAATTTTAAGTTGCAGAGTTAAATTTTGAAATTCGACAATTTGCTTTTATGTATTCCACGCAGAAAAACTTATCGGATTTTCAGTTCAAATAGGAACAGCATAGATTTTTTGTAAAGATTACCGAATTTTCTGCAAAGTTTACAGAATTTATTGTAATTTTATAAATTTACGGATATTTTCTCTAACATTTACTGAACTTTTCTGTCAAGTTGACATCTTCAAACTGTAAACTCTGATAGAGATTTAAAAAATTTAAAGAATTTTTAGAGAACTTTAGGGAGTACATGAAATGAAATGTAATTTTAAGGGACTTCTAGGAATTTCTTGTGATTTTTGAAGAAATTTCAAAGGAATAAAAGGATTCCGAGGAGTTTCATGAGAAGTCAAAATATTTCAAATAATTTCAGAAGATTAAAAATATTTCGAAGATTGCAAAGAATTTAAAAATATTTGATTGATGCTTAGGATTTCAAAAGAAATTAAAAGACTATTCTATAAGAATATAAGGAATTTCCATCGATTTCGCGGGATTCAAAAAAATTGGGAAGTTTTTCAGCGATTTCAGAGGGTTTCAACAGAATTCATCAGATTTCGGTTAAGGTTTTAGAAAGGTATACAGGATATCCATGATATTTGAAAGATTTTAAGGGATTCTAACGGATTTTAGATAACTTTAGGGCATAAATGAAATTAAATTTTATTTCATGGGACTTCCATAGGTTTCTAAGACTTCCAGAATTTTCATAGGATTTCAAAAGAAATGATAATATTTCAGAGTATTTTAAAGATTTATAGGAAATAAAAAATATTTACGTGTTTTTCATAAATTTTTAGAGGGTCTCAACAGATTTCAGGATTTCTAAAGTCATTTTAACGGATTTTCAGGGTTTCCGGGTATTTTGAGAGAGACCAAAATATTTAACTTGATTTTATGGAAGATGTAAATATTAGGGCGAAGTGAAAATGCTCAAATCAGTTGAATCGTTTGAGCTGTAGGAAAAAAGTTTGTTGATTGACATCCGAGGAAAGTAAAAAGAAAAGAGTTGAAATCGGTTAATGTCCTCTGTTTCCTTGTTTGATTAAGAAACTTAAAAAAATGTCCCTATTATTTCGAAAATTATGTCAAAATTTTCATATTTACATTTTTTTGCCAGTGATTAACAATGAAAAATGATACATTGAAAAAAAAATTTTTTTGCTAAATTTAGAATTTTTCGACAATGGTGCCTTTTACCCTTTTTTGAGCGATTTTTACGACTTTCTAAGACGTTAAAATCGCGCAAAAAAGGTAAAATTGACGATATTTAAACGAATTTCCGCACCATGAAATTAAAAAAAAGAAAATGATATAATGTTTTTTTGATTCAAGCTGAAGAAATTGGAGGTTCCACTTATTCAAATTTTTTCAAAATGTATGCAAAAAATCATTATTGTTTGCCATTTTCAAAAAATTCAAATTTTAGAAAAATTATTCTTGTAATTTATTATTTTTGTTATTGTTGTTCATCAGCAAAAATTGTACACATAAAAATTCGCTATCATTTTCGAAGCAATGGGGAAATTTTGTTTGAAATTTCAAACAAAAAAAGTGAACAGAAGATATTAACCGATTTCGAAATTGGTTTTTGCTTTTTTCTGATATCAACCCACACATTGTTCCCCTGGATTCAAACGATTCGACTAATTTGATCATTTTCACTTCGCCATAATGTATATTGCATACTATTATATCATTAAGCCGTTTCCCTGTCGGGGTAGGCGTGAATTGCTCGGTTGGAAAGTAGTAATGTGTGGATGGGTATATAGGTATAGGGTAGATAGGTATA